>JAJSRW010000604.1:0-64309 GCA_022414725.1 Microglena sp. YARC | reverse complement strand
ACCCCACCAACCGCCACCCTTCACCCGCAACCCCTTCCTTACCCTCCCCACCCAATCCCCACCCAACCTTCTCTCCCTACCAACCCTCCTACACGCCCCTGCCCAATTCAGAGGAGAAAGGTCAAAACATGAGTCCGCCGCAACTAGCATCATGGACCTGGACGCGGACGTCAAACACAGAGCGTTGCCGCTCAGTGCAGTTCTCCCCCCCCCCACCCCTCCCCTTTAACCCCCTACACGCTCAACCCATCCTTACCTCCCACACCCCACCCCAACTCCTTCCCACCCCAACACCTCGTTCCCACACAACCCTCCTACATCACCCCACCCCTAACCCATGGCAGGGGAGAGCCAAACATGAGTCCGCCGCCAACAGACGTCATGGACTGCGACCCGGACGTCTCACACAGCGTCGGCAGCCCAGTCAGTGCATCCTCCCCCCTCCTAGAATAGCTCAAGCTCCCCACTACTCTCCGAAACGCGCTGACTAGTAATCAATCTAAGGTATGTTTCCATACAGCTTCTGGTGCTTTCTCAGTCTCCAATGAAAAGACTCCCCCCCCAACCCCACCACCACCCCACGCCCACCGCCACCGTCACCTCCTGCCTCCTTCCTCCTCCCTTCCCTCCCCCCCCTCTCTCCCACTCTCCCCCTCCATGCCCCCTCCCCCTCAGTCTCCAAAACCGTGTAGCTCTACCGCCCAGGTATGTGTCGCACATAGTGCACTGGGTGGCTTTTCTGTCTCAATCTTAAAACTTGTGCCCCCCCCCCCCCCTTTCCCACCCCCCTTCTCCTCCTCCTCCTCCATCCCATGCCTCCTTCCTCCCGCGCCTACTCTATAACGCAAACCCCCCCTCAGGTCTCAAACCAGTGTCGTTCTCTATACGCCCAGGTTAATGTGTCCATAGTGCACTGGCTGCTTCTTCTGTCTCCAATTTAAACCTCCGGCTTGTGCCCCCCCCCTTCCCCCAACCCCCCTTCTCCTCCTCCTCCTCCTCCTCCTCTCCTCCCTCAGCATCCTCTCCTCCCCCGCTCCTATACGCACCTCCCCTCATCTCTAAAAACCGTTGTCCGCTCTACGCCAGGATATGTGTCCCATAGTGCACTGGGGTTCTTCTCTGTCTCATTTAAAACTTGTGCCCCCCCCCTTCCCCCCACTCCCCTTCTCTCCTCTCCCCTCTCCTCCCTCCCATCCCTCCTTCCTCCCCCCTCCTATACGCAACCTCCCTCAGTCTCCAAAACCGGTGTCGCTCTAACTACGCCCAAGGTATGTGTCATAGTGCACTGGTGCTTCTCTGTCTCAATTTAAAACTTGTTTGCCCCCCCTCCCTTTCCCCCCAGCCACCCCCTTCTCCTCCTCCTCACTCCTCCTCCTCCCTCCCATCCCTTTCCTCCCCCCTCCTATATCGCAACCTCCCTCCAGTCTCCAAAACCGTGTCGCTTCTACCTAAAACACTAACGCCTCAGGTATGTGTCCCAATAGTGCACTGGTGCTTCTCTGTCTCAATTTAAAACTTGGTGCCCCCCCCCTTCCCCCCACCCCCTTTCTCCTCCTCCCTCCTCCTCCTCCTCCTCCCTCCATCCCTCCTTCCTCCCCCTCCTATAACAGCAACCTCCCCTCAGTCTCCCAAAACCGTGTCGCGCTACCACTGAGGGCCAGGTATGTGTCCATAGTGCACTGGTCCTTCCTCTGTCTCAATTTCAAACTGTCCCCCCTCGCTCTTTTCTCTCCTCCTCCTCCCCCTCCATCCACCATTCCTCCCCTCCCTCCCTCCACAGGTTGCCCCCTCCCCTCAATCTCTCGAACCGGCGCTGCTCTAACGACGGTGTAAGGTTTGGTTTTCGGGTCCATTTTACTTTGATAAACCTAATATTAATTGTTACACTATAATATATTGAGTTAATGTTTAACTTGTTCAAAACACTACTATTAGTTGCAAAGTGCATTATATGTATTTGGACGAGACAAAGCTGCTGCTTCACTCCGCCCTTTCTCTCTATCTCCTCTTAATGTGATTTCCCTCACTTCGAAATTGATTTTCTCATTAACGAAAAAAACTAATTGCTGCTTTCACTCCTCCCTTTCTCTCATCTCCTCTTAATGCTGATTCTCACTTCGAAAAATTGATTTCTCATTAGCGAAAAAATAATTGCTGCTTTTTTGTAACCACTTGGTCCCTTTCTCTCATCTCCCCTCTTAATATTGCTTTCTCACTTTAAAAAAATGATTTCTCACTTTGACAAAAATGATTTCTCACTTTGACAAAAATGATTTTCTCCTCATTCTCATTTTGAAAATCCGAATTTCTCCATTTGGAAAAAATTAATTTGTTGCTTTTTGAAAAGAATCATTGTCCCTTGATTTTCGACTCCTCACAATGCTGGATTTCCCATTCGAAAAATTTCTTTCACTCATTTCTCATTTGTGAAAATCGATTTCTGCATTCAGAAAAAATTAGTTTCTGCTTTTTTGAAATCACATGTCCGCCTTTCTCTTGGTCCTCTCTTAATGCTTGTTTCTCATTTCGATAAATTTCAACGCCAATCCCAATACTCACTGCCTGGAAATAAGACTTTCATCCCCCCCCCCCCCCCCCCAACACACACACACACAGGTAAGTTCCCCCTCTCCAAGTGTCCCCCCCCCCACGACACTCCAACCACCCGTCGACGGGAGGGCGTGGGCAGCCCCCGAGCTGGATCCCCAGCATACTAACAACAAGCAGTACATGCCTCGCTGTCTTCCCAGAAAACACCTACCTTCCAGCCCCACCGCGTACTTTCCCTGCCGGTTTCGGATTCAGTGGTTTCCAGGTCAGCACCTGGACTGGACTCCCTCAAATCCCACCCGGCTCCACCCTGTGCGGTCCACACCCACCACTGCGATCGACGGTGGGGTCCCTTCCCTCTCACGCCTTCTCTGGGCCTCCCCCTAGAGCAGACCTGGCCCGGACCTCCGCCCCCAACCCTAGCCGCAGCCTTGGGGACATGACAGGAGCAAAATGCCATCATGAGCTCTTCGTGGATTTCAAATGTGCTCCCTCAAACACGTCCTGGTAATACCCCCCCCCACACACCCCTCCCCCTCCCCCAACACACATTCAACATTCACACTCACACCTAGGTAATTATATACCCCTATCGCCCGGACCTCCGCCCTAACCTAAGCCGCAGCCTGGGGATCCATGTCACGAGCCAATGTCATCATGAGCTCTTCCGCTGATCTAATGTGCTCGCCATCAAACACACTGGTAATTATACCCCCCCCTCCCCTCCTCCCACCCCAACACACATTCACATTCACATTCACACTCACACCTAGGTAATTTACCCTATCGCCCGGACCTCCGCCCCCTACCCTAGCCGCAGCCTTGGGGACATGACAGGAGCCAATGCCATCATGAGCTCTTCCGCTGATTCTAATGTGCTCCCTCAAACACCTGGTAATTATACCCCCCCCTCCCCCTCCCCCTCCCAACACACTTTCACATTCACACTCACACCTAGGTAATTATACCCCTAATCGCGGACCTCCGCCCCCTACCCTAGCCGCAGCCTTGGGGACATGACAGGAGCCAATGCCATCATGAGCTCTTCCGTGGATTCAAATGTGCTCCCTCAAACACCTGGTAATTATACCCCCCCCCCCCCCCCTCCCCTCCCCCAACACGCATTCATCACGCACACTCACACTAGGTAATTATACCCCTATCGCCCAGATCCGCCCCCTAGCCTAAGCCGCAGCCTTGGGGACATGTCAGCGAGCCAATGTTATCATGAGCTCTTCCGCTGATTCTAATGTGCTCCTCAAACACCTGGTAAATACCACCCACCCACCCACCACCAACCCACATGTAATTATACCCCTTTCACCCCCCCTCCCCCTAAATACCCCCCCTGCCCCCCCGCTACCCCCGGTACCACCTCCACCACAACGCAGCACACACACTCCACAGCTACTAAGTTGTGATAATTATGCTATTGTGATAATGAGCTTCCTCCCATTGATTCAAACGTGGCTTTCCTCGAACACCTGGTCATTATATGGCAGTGATCTGGCTGGCAAGAAAACACATACACAAAAAATACACATATCCTACAACACACACACAATTGTACCCCCCCCCCCCCCCCACACACACACACAACACAAACACACACACCCACCACCCACCACCCACACACGCGCCCCTGCCCGTCCGCCCCCCCAAGCACACTTGCGTGGCCTCTTGGAATGCTATTTGCATGGGGACAAATGGATTGGCTGACAAGAACAAACCACCCATTACTCCCCCCCCCCCCCCCTCCCAACTTCCCCCCATCTCCTCCTCTACCCCCCCACCCAACCCAACCCCACAGCTCCCACCGATGTGGCCCACGGCATGCTCTTCACATGGGGCGGCGACTTCGGCTGGCAAGTGCCCTCCATCCCCCCCCCCCCCCCCCCCCCCCCCCCCCCCCCACTCCTCCCCCCCCCCCCACACACAGCTCCCACCGCTGTGGCCCGGGGCATGCTCTTCACATGGGGCGGTGAACTAGGCTGGCAAGATCCTCCCCCCCACCCCCCCCCACACAACACCTCCTTACCCCACCCCACCACAGCTCCCACCGCTGTGGCCCGAGGCATGCTCTTCACATGGGGCGGTGAAGTAGGCTGGCAAGATCCCCCCCCCCCCCCCCCCCCACACACACACACGCCTCCTCACACACACACACACACCTCCCACCGCTGTGGGCCCGGGGCATGCTCTTCACATGGGGCGGTGAAGTAGGCCTGGCAAGACCCCCCCACACCACCCCCCCACCCCACACACACACACTCCCCCCACCCCACACACACACACAACTCGCACCGCTGTGGCCCGGGGGACGCTCTTCACATGGGGCGGTAAACTAGGCTGGCAAGATCCCCCCCCCCCCCACCCACCACCACCCACACACACACACACACACAGCTCCCACCGTTGTGGCCCGCGGCATGCTCTTCACATGGGTTGTTACTTGGCAGGCAATAGGCTGACGACATTGGTGACGCCGCGCACAACCACCTGCCCCACCCCACTTAACCACTCCCCCCCCCCCCCCCCCACACACACACACACACACACACATAGCTATCACTGTTTGTGGCCCGGGGCATGCTCTTCACATGGGGCGGCGACTTTGGCTGGCAATAGCCCGGCGACATACGTGGCGCTGCTTAAGCCACCTGCCTCCCCCCCACTTAACCATTTCCCCCACCCCCCACCCACCCCCCACGCCCCATCCCCCACCCCACAGCTCCCACTGTTGTGGCCCGGGGCATGCTCTTCACATGGGGCGGTGACCTAGGCTGGCAAGAGCCCTCATCCCCCCCAACCCAACCCAACCCAAACCAACCAACCAACCCAACCCAACCAACCCAACCCAACCCCCCAACCCACCCACCCCACCCCACAGCTCCACTGTTGTAGCCCGGAGCATGCCTCTTCACATGGGGCGGTGACCTAGGCTGGCAAGAGCCCCCCATCCCCCCCCCCCCCCAACCCAACCCAACCCAACCCAACCCAACCCACCCAACCCCCCCCCACCCCACCCACCCCACCCCACCCCACAGCTCCACTGTTGTAGCCGGAGCATGCTCTTCACATGGGGCGGTGACCTAGGCTGGCAAGAGCCCCATCCCCCCCCCAACCAACTCAACCCAACCCAACCCAACCCAACCCAACCAACAACCCAACCCCAACCCCCACCCCCCTCCACCTCACAGCTCCCACCGTTGTGGCCCGGGGCATGCTCTTCACATGGGGCGGTGACCTAGGCTGGCAAGATCCCCCCCCCCCCCCCCCCCCCCCCCACACACACACACACACACACAGCTTCCCACCGTTGTGGCCCGCGGCATGCCTCTTCACATGGGGTTGTTACCTTGGCAGGCAATAGCCCGGCGTCGGCGATGCCGCCCATGCCACCTGCCCCACCCCAACTTAACCAACTTAACCACTTCCCCCCCCCCCCCCCACCCACCCCACAGCTCCACACCGTTGTGGCCCGCGGCATGCTCTTCACATGGGGTTGTTACCTTGGCAGGCAATAGGCTGAACGACATTGGTGACGCCGCTCAACCCACCTGCCCCACCCCACTTAACCACTCCCCCCCCCCCCACCCACCCACCCCACACACACACACACATAGCTATCACTGTTGTGGCCGGGGCATGCTCTTCACATGGGGCGGCGACTTCGGCTGGCAATAGCGCCGGCGACATACGTGGCGCTGCTTAAGCCACCTGCCTCCCCCCCACTTAACCATTTCCCCCCAGCCCCCACCCCACCCACCCCCACGCCCATCCCCCACCCACACAGCTCCCACTGTTGTGGCCCGGGGCATGCTCTTCACACATGGGGCGGTGACCTAGGCTGGCAAGAGCCCCCATCCCCCCCTCAACCCAACCCAACCCAACCCAACCCAACCCCCCCCACCCCACCCCACCCCACCCCACAGCTCCACTGTTGTAGCCCGGAGCATGCTCTTCACATGGGGCGGTGACCTAGGCTGGCAAGAGCCCCCCATCCCCCCCCCAACCCGACCCAACCCAACCCAACCCAACCCCAACCCACCCCACCCCACCCACCCACCCCACCCCACAGCTCCCACTGTTGTAGCCCGGAGCATGCTCTTCACAATGCGGCGGTGACCTAGGCTGGCAAGAGCCCCCCATCCCCCCCAACCCAACCCAACCCAACCAACCCAACCAACCCAACCCACCCAACCCCCACCCCCCCTCCACCTCACAGCTCCCACCGTTGTGGCCCGGGGCATGCTCTTCACATGGGGCGGTGACCTTAGGCTGGCAGAGCCACCATCCCTCCCCCAAACCCCCCAACCCAACCCAACCCAACCCAACCCAACCCCCACCCCCCTCCACCCCACAGCTCCCACCGTTGTGGCCCGGGGCATGCTCTTCACATGGGGCGGTGACCTAGGCTGGCAGGAGCCCGGCGACATCCGCGGCGCCGCTCAAGCCACTGCCTCCGGCAACGCTGACAAGGCAGCTTCTCTCAGCTCTAAGGTTGATCACCACCACGGCTGCCTGGGCACCGGAGACAAGGCTGGTCGGCTGCTGCCCACCCGTGTTAGGGGGGTATTAGAACGCAGGGACGTGGCTATGGTGGCGTGTGGGTGGAACCTAACGGTTGCCCTCACGCACGAGGGCCATGTCTTCCAGATGGGCGCCACAGGTGAGCAGAATCAACACTCATGCATTACACATACAGACCTTCCCCTCCCCACTACCTACCCACCACCACCACACCAACCTACACCCACCCACCCACCTACACCACGCCCACACCACCTACACCCACACCCACCCACGCCCACACCCACCTACACCGCCCTCCACCTTTCCCCACACCCACCTTCCCCCACCCACCACCCTACACCATTCACCCTAAAAGGAAAGAAGGAGGTTGCTGGGAAGGTTGTCTGCATCCAACCCAGGTGGAGGGCGACCTAAAACCACCAAACTGGCTAAAATCAACCTGCCACCTGCCCTCCCAGGCACATACAACCTAGATAAGAATACGGAGGTAGCCTGGGAAGGCCGTCTGCAACCAACTCAGGTGGACAGCCACCTAAAAACCACCAACCTGCCAATTGACATCTGCTACTGCCCACCTGCCCACCTACATATCTACCCACCTGCCCACCTACCCACCTGCCCACTTGCCCACCTACCCCCCCCTACCCACCTTCCCCACCCAGCCACCTGCCACCTACCCACCTGCCCACCTGCCCACCCAGGCGCATACAACCTAGAAGAAAAGAAGGAGGTCCCTTGGGAGGGCTGTCTTCATCCAACCCAGGTGGACGGCAACCTAAAACTACCAAACTGACTAATGCCCACCTGCCACCTGCCCACCTGCCCACCCAGGCGCATACAACCCAGAAGAAAAGAAGGAAGTCCCCTGGGAGGGCTGTCTTCATACAACCCAGGTGGACGGCAACCTAAAACTACCAAACTGATTAATGCCCACCTGCCACCTGCCCACCCAGGCGCATACAACCCAGAGGAGAAGAAGGAAGTCCCCTGGGAGGGCTGTCTTCATCCAACCCAGGTGGACGGCAACTTGTTTGGTATGTTCATCGAGGAGGTTTCATGCGGCATGCACCATGTCGCTGTGGTGGCGAGCAAGTTGGGGGGCAATGGGAAGCTGCCTGGCGAAACCCGGCGCTGTGGGCTATTGACATGGGGGCGGGGCTCCCACGGCCAGCTGGGCATCAGCACTAAGGGAAACTCGCCTAAGGACTTCAACCTGCCACAGGTCAGTGTTATTTCAAATTCAAATTCAAGTTCAAAACGTAGCTGAGGTGGTGGGGAACGGGGCAGGTAATGGGGAGCTGCATGGCAAAAACCAGCGCTGTGGGCTATTGACATGGGGGCGAGGCTTCCACGGCCAGCTGGGCATCAGCACTAAGGGAAACTCGCCTAAGGACTTCAACCTGCCACAGGTCAGTGTTATTTTAAATTCAAATTCAAGTACAAAACGTTGCTGAGGTGGTGGGGAATGGGGCAGGTAATGGTGAGCTGCATGGCAAAACCCGGCGCTGTGGGCTATTGACAAGGGGGCGAGGCTCCCATGGCGAGCTTGGCATCAGCACTAAAGGGAAACTCGCCTAAGGACTTCAACCCGCCACTTGTCAGTCTTATTTCAAATTCAAATTCAAATTCAAGTCCAAAACGAAGCTGGGGTGGTGGGGAATGGGGCGGGGAATGGGCTGCTGCCTGGTAAAACTCGGCGCAGTGGTCTGATGACATGGGGGCGGGGCTGCCACGGCCAGCTGGGCATCAGTACCAAGTAGCCTAAGGACTACAACCTGCCACAGGTCAGTGTTATTTTAAATTCAAAACCTACCTACCTACCTACCTACCTACCTACCTACCTACCTACCTGCCTGCCTGCCTACCTGCCTACCTACCTACCTACCTACCTACCTACCTGCCTACCTACCTACCTACCTACCTACCTACCTACTACCTACCTACCTGCTACCTACCTACCTACCTACTACCTACCTGCCCTACCTACCTACCTACTACCTACCTACCTACCTACCTACCTACCTACCTACCTACCTACCTACCTACCTACCTACCTGCCTACCTGCCTACCTGCCTGCCTACTACCTACCTACCTACCTACCTGCCTGCCTACTACTACCTACCTACCTACCTACCTACCTACCTACCTGCCTACCTACCTACCTACCTACCTACCTACCTACCTACTTACCTGCCTACCTACCTACCTACCTACCTACCTACCTTCCTACCTGCCTACCTACCTACCTACCTGCCTACCTACCTTCCTACCTTCCTACACTCTAGCTGCAAGGACACACACACACACCTCTAAATTCAACTCAAACCTCCCCCCCCCTCCCCCTCCCCCCCCACACACAGGTTGTGGAAGCTACAGAAGGCAGGCGAGTCCTCCACATCTCCTGTGGTGGCAGTCACACCCTAGCTGTCTGAACACACACACGCACACACACACACGCACACACACACACACACACACAGGTTGTGGGAGCTACGGAAGGCCGGAAAGTCCTCCACATCTCCTGCGGCGGCAGTCACACCCTAGCAGTCTGCGAGCACGTCCCCCAGAAAAAGAACACCCACTCCTCGTTCAACGGCCCAGCATGGTACCCAACAACAGCTGCCATGGGCATGGTGGGGGCCGCAGGCTCGTACATCACCAAGGGGTGGCAGGGCCCCCCCGCGGCGGTCCCAGTGGCCCCCAACACTAATTTTCCAGTAGCTAGGCCCAACGCGCATGGGCCGGTGTACATAGGAGTCAATCCTAACTCGCCCTCCATGGCCAGGTGGGTTTCAGGGTTTATGATAATGCGTTCAGGGTTTATGATGATGTGTTCAGGGTTTATAATGATGTGTTCAGGGTTCATGATAATGCGTTCAGGGTTTATGATGATCTGTTCAGGGATAATGATAATGTGTTCAGGGTTTATGATGATGTGTTCAGGGTTTATAATGTGTTCAGGGTTTATGATGATGATGATGGCGGTGATTATCACGAGGATGAGGAGGATGAACTAACCCATCCCATTATACAACATCACATCGTACTCAACCCAACCCAAACCAACCCAACCCACTCCAACCTACTCCAACCCACTCCTCCCCGCCCCACGCCAACCCACTCCAACCTAACCCACTCCACTCCACTCCAACCCACTCCAACCCACTTCAACCTAACCCACTCCAACCCAACCCATCCCAACCCACTCAATAGGCATATTGGTCCCCAAGGGCGCTATGCAGCTTATGGAGCATCCAGGAGGACAGCAGGTACACCGCGGGTGCAAGCCACACCAACACATCCCATCACACCCCTTACCATCATATCCCTTCACATCATATCACATCCCGTTCCAAACCAAACCAAACCAAACTAACCCACTCCACCCCACCCACCCTACCAACCCAACCCAACCCAACCCAACCCAACCAACCCAACCCAACCCATCCCAACCACTCCACTCCAACCCATCCCACCCCATCCCCATCCCATCCCAACCCACTCCAACCCACTTCGACCTAACCCACTCTGCTGCAACCCACTCCGCCCCGCCCCGCGCCAACCCAACCCTCCCCAACCCACTCCACTCCAACCCACTCCAACCCACTCCGCCCCATCCCATCCCAACCCACTCCACCCCTCCCCAATCCACTCCAACCCAACCCATCTCTACCCCCTCAATAGGCATGTAGGTCCCCAAGGGCGCTGCGCAGCTTATGGAGCATCCATGAGGACAGCAGGTACACCGCGGGGGCAAGCCACACCAACACATCCATCACACACCCATCACACCATCACATCACATCACACCCCATACCATCATATCCCTTCACATCATATCACATCCCGTCCCAACCCAACCAACCCAACCCAACCCAACCCAACCCAACCCATTACAACCTAACCCACTCCACTCCAACCCAACCCATCCACCCCACCCCACCCATCCCATCCCACTCCACTCCAACCCAAACCCATCCCAACCTACTCCACTCCACTCCACTCCAACCCACTCCAACCCACTCCAACCTAACCACCCCGACCCATCCCAACCCACTCAATAGGCATATTGGTCCCCAAGGGCGCTACGCAGCTTATGGAGCATCCAGGATGAGAGCAGCAACACCGCGGGCGCAAGCCTCACCAACAATGAACCCTGAGGATTGGGGGTCATCACCTGATGCATTGAGAAAGGTGATCTACGTTACACAACATTATCATGTGTGTGTGGGGGGTGGGTGTGTGTGGGGGGAGGGGGTGTGTGTGGGGGAGGGTGGGGTGGGGGGGGGCGGGTGACACCGGGGCGCAAGCCACACCAACGCATGAACCCTGAGGATTTGGGGTCATCACCTGATGCATTGAGAAAGGTGATCTACTTGACACTACATTATCAAGGGGGGGGGGGGGGGGGGAAGTGACACTGCGGGTGGAAGCCACACCAACCATGAACCCTGAAGATTGGTGGCCATCACCTGATGCATTGAGAAAGGTAATCTACGTCACTCTTCATTATCAAAGGGGGGGGGGGGGGGGGGGGGGGGGGGGGGGGGGGGGGAGGGGGGGATGGTGGAGGGATACCGCAGGTGCAAGCCACAGCAACCATGAAGCCTGAGGATTGGGGGTCACTTGATGCAATGAATGAAGGTTACGTTACCCTACATTATCTACGTTATCTACATTTTCTACATTATCTATGTTACCCTACATTATCATACATAAATATATTATCCCCCCCCCCCTCTCCACAGCCCAGCAACCTCCTCTCATCCGTCTGGACCAAATTCACCAGCCCCAGTAATCTCCGCCTCTCCCTTACCACTCACAACTCACTCACCGTCTTGTGAATCCCAGTACCAACTTACCCTCCCCCCCCCCACACACAAACACAAACACAAACACAAACACCTGTACCCCCCCCCCCCCCTCCGCCTCCGCCTCACACACACACATCCCTCCCCTCCCCACAGCCAAGCAACCTCCTCGCCTCTCTCTCACCACTCGCAACTCACTCAACGTCTTGCCAATCCAGTACCAACTTATCCCCCCCCCCCCACACACACACACACACACATACACACACATCCCCCCCCCCCCCCCACCCCCCCCCCCTTCCACAGCCACAGCCAAGCAGCCTCCTCACCTCCATCTGGACCAAGTTCACTGTCCTCAGTAACCTCCGCCTCTCTCACCACTCGCATCTCACTCAATCCCAGTACCAACTCACCCTCCCCTCCTCCCACAATACCCACCAACCCACCAACCAACCCCAACCCCCCCACACTTCCACAGCCACAGCCAAGCAGCCTCCTCACCTCCGTCTGGACCAAGTTCACTGGCCTCAGTAACCTCCGCCTCTCACTCAACCCTCGCAACTCACTCAACGGCGCGGCAAGCCCCGCCAATGGGAATCTATCCACCGTAGTCTCTGAGGACGCAACAGACGGTACATGTAGGACAGGCAGGCGCACAAGCCTCAACAGCGACATTGGGACGCCAATAAAGACCAAGCAGCGCACGCCTCGGCTCACACGCAGCTTGTCTGTTGGCAACTCGGACCCCGTGGTATGTATAAGGGGGGATGCAGGGGTATGCAATTCAATAGTGTGTGTGTGTGCACCTCACGGACAGGCTGGCGCACGAGTGTTGACAGCGACGTTGGGACGCCAATAAAGACCAAAGAGCGCACTCCACGCCTCACACGCAGCTTGTCTGTTGGCAACTCGGACCCCGTGGTATGTATAAGGGGGGATGCAGCGGTGTGCAATTCAATAGTGTCTGTGTGTGTGCATTTAAGGACAGGCAGGCGCACAAGCGAAAAAAGTGACGTTGGGACGCCAATAAAGACCAAGGAGCACACGCCACGCCTCACACGCAGCTTGTCTGCTGGCAACTCAGACCCCGGGGTATGCATAAGGGGGGATGCAGTGGTATGCAATTCAATAGTGTCTGGGTGTGTGTATTTTAAGGACAGTCAGGCGCACAAGCAAAAAAAGTGACGTTGGGACGCCAATAAAGACCAAGGAGCGCACGCCACGCCTCACACGCAGCTTGTCTGCTGGCAACACCGACCCAGTGGTATGCATAAGGGGGAGCACAGATATACGATGGGATGGGGTGGGTGCAAGAGTATGTTCAGAGGTGTGTATGGGTGTGTGGGTGTGGGTGTGTGTGTGGGGGGGGGGGGGAAGCAATAAAGACCATGCAGCGCACGCCATAGCTCACACGCAGCTGCAGCTGCTAAAACCTTTTCACCCCAACCTCCTTGACCACCCTTATCAGTCTATCAACCCTAACCTCCCAATTCACCCCAACCTCCTTGACCACCCTTATCAGTCTAACAACCCTAACCTCCCAATTCACCCCAACCTCCTTGACCACCCTTATCAGTCTAACAACCCTAACCTCCCAATTCACCCCAACCTCCTTGACCACCCTTATCAGTCTAACAACCCTAACCTCCCAATTCACCCCAACCTCCTTGACCACCCTTATCAGTCTGACAACCCTAACCTCCCAATTCACCCCAACCTCCTTGACCACCCTAATCAGTCTAACAACCCCAACCTCCTTTACCACCCTAACCTCCTTGACCACCCTGATCATTATACCAACCCTATCACTCCACAGCTATCCCCATCACGTCTGTGTGATGGAAGCAACGTGGAGCTGGATGATACCGGGGCGCTCTCTGCTTTACGAATAGACCTAGGGGAGGAGGAGAGCATCATGTCAGGACCCAATGGGAACCGTATCTACCCTATCCACCCTGACCTCCTTGACCACCCTTATCTTTCTAACCACCCTAACCTCCCTATCCACCCAAACCTCCTTGACCTCCCTGACCTCCATATCCACCCAATCCTCCTTGACCACCCTGATCATTATACCAACCCTATCCCTTCACAGCTATCCCCATCACGACTGTGTGATGGAAGCAATGTGGAGCTGGATGATACCGAGGCGCTGTCTGCTTTAGAAAGAGACCTAGGGGAGGAGGAGAGCATCATGTCCGGGACCAATGTGGAGGGGGGAGAGGAAGGAGACGAAGAGAGCAGCGAGAGTGATGTCTCTGAGGTTGACTCTCAAACAGCGTAGGTGTATAGGGTAGTGATGTATCTGGGGCTGATACACACACAGTGTCATTGTTGGGTTGTGGAGCTAATTGTTTGGAATAAGTGGATTCGACCTTCAGGTAGGTAGGTTTCAGAGGGAGGAGATGGAGAGAGCAGCGAGAGCGATGTCTTCGAGGATGATTCACAAACAGTGTAGGTGTATAGGGTAGTGATGTCTCTAGGGCTGATACACACACAGTGTCATTGTTGGGTTGTGGAGCTAAGTGCTTGGAATAAGTGGATTCGACCTTCAGGTAGGTAGGCTTCAGAGGGAGGAGATGGAGAGAGCAGCGAGAGCGATGTCTTTGGGGATGATTCACAAACAGTGTAGGTGTATAGGGTAGTGATGTCTCTGAGGCTGATGCACGCAGATAGGGTAATTGTTGGGTTGTGGAGCTACGTGTTTGGCATGAGTGGACTCGACCATGAGGTAGGTAGGCTAGGCTAGCAATAGACCAGGGGGGTAGTTCAAGGTTAGTAGGTAGGAGACTAAGAGAGCAGCGAGAATGATGTCTCCGAGGTTGATTCGCACACAGCGTAGGTGTATAGGGTAGGGATATCACTGGGGCTGATACACACATAGGGTAATTGTTGGGTTGTGGAGCGAAGTGTTTGGCTTAAGTGGATTCGACCTTGAGGTAGGTAGGCTTTATAGGGAGGAGATGGAATGGGCAGCGAGAGTGATGTCTTCGAGGATGATTCACAAACAGCGTAGGTTTATAGGGTAGTGATGTCTCTGGGGCTGATACACACACAAGGTCATTGATGGGTTGTAGAGCTAAGTGTTTGGCATAAGCAGATTGGACCATGCGGTAGGTAGGCTAGGCAAGCAATAGACTAGGGGGGTGGTTTAGGATTAAGAGGGAGGAGACGAAGACAGCAGCGAGAGTGATGTCTCCGAGGATGATTTACACACAGCGTAGTTGTATGTTTTGTTTATGGCTGAGCCCCCCCTTCTGGGGGGCGGGAGCCCCCAGGGTTACCCCTTTGTTTATGGCTGAGCCCCCCCTTCTGGGGGGCGGGAGCCCCCAGGGTTACCCCTTTGTTTATGGCTGAGCCCCCCCTTCTGGGGGGCGGGAGCCCCCAAGGTTACCCTTTGTTTTTTTTGTCGCCCTTTGGCAGGAGAAGGGGTTGAGATAGGCGAGGGGAGGGAGGAGATGGAGAGGGGAGTGCAGGATGCATTTGTGTAAAATGTCATATGTAATTATGATTTGATACTGACGAACGCTTGGTCCCCAACCCACAGGATGGACAACAGCGCATCATACGCAGTGGGACAAACCGCCGCAACCGACGAAGTCCACGAACTGCCACCCTTCTCCACCTGGGCTCTCCACTCCTACTCTGTGTCAGACACAGCTAGCAACGGGCCCTACTCCAAGTCAGAGCTAGCTGGCAACGGGCCTTACTCCAAGTCAGAGCTAGCTGGCAACAGGCCCCACTCCAAGTCAGAGCTAGCTGGCAACGGGCTCTACTCCAAGTCAGAGCTAGCTGGCACTGGGCACCCAGCTTCACCCGTGGCCCCCCCTAGGGGGTTCAGCCTAGGTGGTGTCAACCAGGGGCCAGGCCGATTGATCTCCCTGCAACAGATATCGGCCGGGGGGGTGGAGCGACGGAGGGGGGAGAGCATGGGGGGTGCGATGGACTTTGGGAGGATCCAGGACTTCAGCAGCCCGCCAGCACCTGAAAAGTGAGTGTGTGTGCGGGGGTGGAATGCGTTTTTGTGAAGGTATTTGTGTGTGAGTATGTGGGTGGGTGGGAGGGGGGGGGGGGCAGAGGGCATCCAAGGGCTAGGCCGCTTGATCTTGCTGCGACAGAGGCAAGCCACACCAAGCCAAGCCAAACTGTATTAAATCCTCTCCCCTCCTCCACCCCACCCCCATCCCCACCCCCTCCCAAGCCACACCAAGCCAAGCCAGTCTGTATTACCCCACCCCCACCCCACCCCCACCCCACGCACACTCACACCCTACCCTTCAGCAATTGACCTAGAGGCCCATTCTCCCACCCACAAGCTCCTTGCACCGCAACCTAACCTAACCAATCACCATTTAGCCAAGCCACGCCAAGCCACATTAAGCCAAGCCAAATGCATGAAACCAAACCAACCAACCCCCCTACCCTTCTTCCACCCACAGGCTCCATGCACCGCAAGCTATACCTAGCCAAACCTAGCACAATCCCCCCCCCCCCCCCCCCCCTACCCTTCTGCAGTTGGGACCCAGAGGCCTGTCACAGCCCCCTCCAACCCACAACCTCCATGGCCCACATCCTAACCTAACCAAACTAAGCACAATTTACCCAAACCACCCCCACCCCACCCCTACCCTTCTGTGGTTGGGACCTAGAGGCCTGTCACAGCCCCCTCCAACCCATAACCTCCATGGCCCACATCCTAACCTAACCAAACTAAGCACAATTTACCCAAGCCACCCCCACCCCACCCCTACCCTTCTGTAGTTGGGACCCAGAGGCCTGTCACAGCCCCCTCCAACCCACAACCTCCATGGCCCGCATCCCAACCTAACCAAACCAAGCACAATTTACCCAAACCACCCCATCCCACCCCTACCCTTCTGTAGTTGGGACCTAGAGGCCTGGCTCAGCTCCCTCCAACCCACAAGCTCCATGGCCCGCATCCTAACCTAGCCAAACCAAGCACAATTTACCCAAGTCAAGCCACCTCCCCCTACCCTTCTGCAGTTGGGAACCAGAGGCCTGGCACAGCCCCCTCCAACCCACAAGCTCCGTGCCCCGCACCAGCAAGCGCCCCATATCCCACCGCCGCACCAAACAGCATGCCCTGGTCTGGCCCCTCCAGAACTCCACCCAGTATTCAACTCACACAAAGGCCCCCCCCCACCCCCACCCCCCCCCACCCCCCACCTCCCCCACACACACCCTTCTGCAGCTGGGACCCAGAAGCCTGGCACAGCCCCCTCCAACCCACAAGCTCCGTGCCCCGCACCCGCAAGCGCCCCATATCCCACCGCCGCACCAACAGCATGCCCTGGTCTGGCTCCTCAGACTCCACCCAGTACTCAACCCACACGAGGCACCCGGGTGCAGGTGGCGGCACCACATCAGAAGTTGGCCTCACACAAGGACCTGGACTGGGAGGAGCACGAGGACTCCCCGGTATCAATGGGGGTCGAGGAGGGGAGGATGCTCCGTTGGCTTGGCACCAAGGTAGGTGTTTTTGCACCAAGGCAGGTGGCTTGGCACCAAGGTAGGTGGCTTGGCACCAAGGCAGGTGGCTTGGCCCTTTGATATGTGGCTTGGCACCTAGGTATATATGTTGGCACAAAGGCAGGTGGCTCAGCACAAAGGTAGGTGGCTTGGCACCAAGGCAGGTGGCTTGGCCCTTTGATATGTGGCTTGGCACCTTGGTAGATATGTTGGCACAAAGGCGGGTGGCTCGGCACAAAGGTAGGTGGCTTGGCCCTTTGATATGTGGCTTGGCACCTAGGTAGATATGTTGGCACAAAGGCGGGTGGCTCGGCACAAAGGTAGGTGGCTTGGCCCTTTGATATGTGGCTTGGCACCTAGGTAGATATGTTGGCACAAAGGCGGGTGGCTCGGCACAAAGGTAGGTGGCTTGGCACCAAGGCCAATACTATACCATACCCAACCCAACCCAACCCACCACACACCACACACCACACACCACACCACCACACACCCTACCCCCCCCCCCCCCACACCACCACCACCACCACACACACGCACACACACACACACGCACTAACCCCACCAACCCCACCACACACTCGCAGGTAGTAGCGGGATACAGCAACCAAACCAATGCAAACAAAACCAAACAAATCCACCCCACTAAAACATAGGTAGCAGCAGGATGCAGCAGCCTGTGTTCGGTCTGCATGGGGATATCACACACCACACACACCCAACACCCCCACCACACACCACACACACACACACACAGATAGTAGCAAGATGCATCAACCAAAGCAAACCAACCCCCCCACACACAGGTTGCAGCGGGATGCAGCAGCCTAAGTTCGGTCTGCAGGGGGACAACACACACACACCACTTACCACACACCATCCACACACACACACACACCACACCACACACACTCACAGGTAGTATTGGGATACAGCAACCAAACCAATGCAAACAAAACCAAACAAATCCACCCCACTAAAACATAGGTAGCAGCGGGATGCAGCAGCCTATGTTCTGTCTGCATGGGGATATCACACACACCCACACACAGCCAACACCCCCAACCCCCACCACACACACACACTCACAGAGAGTAGCGGGATGCTGCAACCAAACCAAACCACCCCCCCCCACACACACACAGGTAGCAGCGGGATGCAGCAGCCTATGTTCTGTCTGCATGGGGATATCACACACACACCACACACAGCCAACACCCCCAACCCCCACCACACACACACACTCACAGAGAGTAGTGGGATGCTGCAACCAAACCAAACCACCCCCCCCACACACACAGGTAGCAGCGGGATGCAGCAGCCTATGTTCTGTCTGCATGGGGATATCACACACACACCACACACAGCCAACACCCCCAACCCCCACCACACACACACACTCACAGAGAGTAGCGGGATGCTGCAACCAAACCAAACCACCACCCCCCCACACACAGGTAGCAGCGGTATGCAGCAGCCTATGTTCGGTCAGCAGGACAACACCTCTGGGGAAGAGGAGCAAGTCGGGCAGTGAGGGAGGAGCCATCACGCTGGTGTGTGGGTGCCTCTCATGTGGATGGTGGGATCCCCCACCACCATGCGTGGGGCGAGGAGCAGAGACAGCTGCAGCAGCAGCAGCAGGTGCTTGCGGGAGAGGATGAACGGTTGGTGGAAGAGGATATGATCACGTTGTCGAGGTTGCCGCTGGCGGTGATTAGGGAGTCGGGCTCGCCACAGGCTTCCCCTAGAGATGAGACCGCAGCGGATGGCGACGGGGTGCATCAAGGTGGGTTGGGAGAGAGATGATGGGTGTGTGAAGAGAAGGAGGGGGTTGGGTGGGAGAGAAAGGGGGTGGAGAAGAGGGAGAGGAGTGGGCATCAGGGGGGGGGAGGGGGGAGCCGGGATTAAGGGGGGGGGGGGAGAAAGCAGGACCACTATTGTGTGGCAGAGGGAGTCGTGAGGGGGAGATGATGCGGGGTTGCTAGGAGAGCAGATGATAATGCTGTCGAGGTTGCCGCTGGCGATGATTAGGGAGTCAGGCTTGCCGCAGGCTTCCCCTAGGGAGGAGGCCGCAGCGCGATGGCGCGATCAAGGTGGGTGGGAGAGAGAATGGGGTACACCGATTATAAAGGAGGGAGGAGGCTTGGGGGAGAAAGGGACGGTTGGGGAGAGGAGGGGGGGGAGAGAGGGAGGCATGAGGGAGGAGAGGGGGGAGCTGACCTTAACTGATGGATGGCGATACCGGTGATTAGGGAGTCAGGGCTCGCCCACAGGCTTCCCCTAGGTAGTGGATGGCGCGATCAAGGTGGGTCCTCCGCGTGGTGGGAGAGAGAATGGGGGATTGGGGGGAGAGGGGAGGGGATGAGAGGAGGGAGGGAGCGAGGAAGAGGGGAGAGAGGGAGGGGGTGATGGCGAGAGAGGAAAGGGGGGGGGTGGGGGACTGTGAGGGAGAGGGAAGGTGCGGGGGGAGAGGAAAGGCATGAGGGTGGCGTTGATGATAAGGGTTCCTGGTAAGATGAGTGATCACTTTGTCGAGGTTGCCGGATGGCTGTATAAGGAGTCGGGCTCGCCACAGGCTTCCCCTAGGATGAGGCCGCACGGTTGGCGCGAGGCAAGGTGGGTGGGGAGAGAGGAATCGGGTGGGAGAGAGGAGGGGGGAATGAGGGGGGGGGGGGGGGAGAAAGGGAGGATGGGGAGAGGGAAGGAAAGGAGGGAGGGAGGGAGAAAGGTGGGGAGAGAAGAGGAGGGGAGAGAAGGAGGCATGAGGAAGGGAGAAGAGAGAGAACGGGTGTGTGGTGAGAGGGAGGGAGGCATGAGGGGTGGGTGTGGTGGTGGGGAGAAAGGGAGGAGCCTGAGGGGGGCGGGGGATGGAAAGTGTGGGGAGAGGGAGGGAGGCATGAAGGGTAGGGTGGTGGTGGTGGGGAGAAAGGGAGGTGGGGGAGAGAGGGAGGCATAAGGCGGGGGGGTGGGGGGCATAAATGAAGGAATGATAACGCCTAATGGGGTGTGGTATTAAAGAGCCCTGTCTTACCCGGTCTTCCACATAAATGTATATTATTTATATACTATTATATAATATAATTAAACAAAAAATCATTATATACCGTATATTGTGTGTTGTGTATTGTATATACATTGTATATTGTGTTTGTGCATATAAATATATATATATATATATATATATTATATATATATATAAGATAGAGCCTGAACCATCAAAACTACAGGCTACTCACTTCCCAAACTGACATAAGGTCATTGTTGCCGTCTCTCCGCAGATTACAGGTGCATTGGATATAGGTGGCATTGGATCGACTGTACAGCTCTGCTTTATATATATGTAGACCATATAAAGCCTGAACCATCAAAACTACCGGGCTACCCTCTTTCCAAACTGAGACAAGGTCATTGTTACTGTCTCTCCGCAGATTGTGGGTGCATTGGATATACGTGGCATTGGATCGACTGTACAGCTCTGCTTTATATATATATATATAAACAATATAAAGCCTGAACCATCAAAACTACCGGGCTACCCTCTTCCCAAGCTGACATAAGGGTATTTCTGCTGTCTTTCCGCAGATTGCAGGTGCATTGGATCTAGGTGGCATTGGATCAACTGTACGGCTCTGCTCTAGCATTGCTACCGCCGTTTTGAATCTAGCCGCAGCAACCAAGCTTAACAAGATCGCCTGTACAACGCTGTCCGAGCGGGTTCAAAACCTTGCCCAGCTGCTTGGACATCTTGACGACCAACTGAGGTATGTCCAAACATAGCTAGCTCCGGCTTACGCTATGATGTCCTTAACTTCACGTCCTGTGAGTGAATGTATTACACGGATGCAACAATTTCAATTTCATTAGGTCCAAACATGTTGCAGCTGCTGTAGGGCCCTAGCATCTTCGAATTCAAAGGTACAAGTCAGGGGTTCAAATGTACAAATTCAAAGGTACGAGTCAGGGATTAAAAGGTACGATTTCAGAGGTACGAGTCAGGGATTCAAAGGTACAAGTCAGGGATTCAAAGGTACGAGTCAGGGATTCAAAGGTACGAATTCGAAGGTGCGAGTCAGGTATTCAAAGATATGAATTTAAAGGTACGAAGTCAAAGGTATGAGTCAGGGATTCAAAGGTATAAAGTCAAAGGTACGAGTCAGGGATTTCAAAGGTACTTAGTCAGGGATTCAAAGTATGAATTCAAAGGTACGAGTCAGGGATTCAAAAGTACGAATTCAAAGGTACGAGTCAGGGATTCAAAGGTACTAGTCAGGGATTCAAAGGTATGAATTCAAAGGTGCGAGTCAGGGATTCAAAGGTACGAGTCAGGGATTCAAAGGTACGAGTCAGGGATTCAAAGGTACGAGTCAGGGATTCAAAAGGTATGAATTCAAAGGTATGAGTCAGGGATTCAAAAGTACTAATTAAAAGGTACGAGTCAGGAATTCAAAGGTACGAAGTCAAAGGTACAAGTCAGGGATTCAAAGGTATGAAGTCAAAGGTACGAGTCAGAGATTCAAAGGTACGAGTCAGGGATTCAAAGGTATGAATTCAAAGGTATGAGTAAGGGATTCAAAAGTACGAATTAAAAGGTACGAGTCAGGGATTCAAAGGTACGAGTCAGGGATTCACAGGTATGAATTCAAAGGTACGAGTCAGGGATTCAGAAGTACGAATTAAAAGGTATGAGTCAGGGATTCAAAAGTACGAATTAAGGGATTCAAAGGTACGAGTCAGGGATTCAAAAGTACGAATTAAAAGGTACAAGTCAGGGATTCAAAGGTACGAGTCAGGGATTCAAAGGTATGAATTCAAAGGTACGAGTCAGGGATTCAAAAGTACGAATTAAAAGGTACGAGTCAGGAATTCAAAGGTACGAATTCAAAGGTACGAGTCAGGGATTCAAAGGTATGAATTCAAAGGTACGAGTCAGGGATTCAAAGGTACGAGTCAGTGATTCAAAGGTATGAATTCAAAGGTACGAGTCAGGGATTCAAAAGTACGAATTAAAAGGTACGAGTCAGGGATTCAAAGGTACGAGTCAGGGATTCAAAGGTATGAATTCAAAGGTACGAGTCAGGGATTCAAAAGTACGAATTATAAGGTACGAGTCAGGGATTCAAAGGTACGAGTCAGGGATTCAAAGGTCCCAATTAAAAGGTACGAGTCAGGGATTCAAAAGTACGAATTAAAAGGTACGAGTCAGGGATTCAAAGGCACGAATTCAAAGGTACGAGTTAGGGATTCAAAGGTACGAAATCAAAGCTACGAATTAAAAGGTACGAGTCAGGGATTCAAAGGTACTAATCAGGGATTCAAAGGTACAAATTCAAAGGTACGAGTCAGGGATTCAAAGATACGAATTCGAAGGTACGAGTCAGGGATTCAAAGGTACGAAATCAAAGGTACGAATTCAAAGGTACGAGTCAGGGATTCAAAAGTACGAATTCAAAGGTACGAGTCAGGGATTCAAAGGTACGAAATCAAAGGTACGAGTCAGGGATTCAGAGGTACTAGTCAGGGATTCAAAGGTACTTGTCAGGGATTCAAAGGTACGAGTCAGGGGTTCAAAGGTACGAATTCAAAGGTACGAGTTAGGGATTCAAAGATACAAATTCGAAGGTACGAGTCAGGGATTCAAAGGTACCAAATCAAAGGTACGAATTCAAAGGTACGAGTCAGGGATTCAAAGGTCCCAATTAAAAGGTACGAGTCAGGGATTCAAAAGTACGAATTAAAAGGTACGAGTCAGGGATTCAAAGGTACGAATTAAAAGGTACGAGTCAGGGATTCAAAGGTACGAATTAAAAGGTACGAGTCAGGGATTCAAAGGTGCGAATTAAAAGGTACGAGTCAGGGATTCAAAGGTATGAATTCAAAGGTACGAGTCAGGGATTCAAAGGTATGAATTCAAAGGTACGAGTCAGGGATTCAAAGGTACGAATTCAAAGGTACGAGTTAGGGATTCAAAGGTACGAAATCAAAGGTACGAGTCAGGGATTCAAAGGTACGAATTTAAAGGTATGAGTCAGGGATTCAAAGGTACAAGTCAGGGGTTATTTTCTGTTTTGAAAGTGGTATTTTATCATTTGTTTTTTGATGGATGATTTCTGATTCATGATTTATGCTGATTAAAACAGGATGGATGGTAGACCCCCTCGGATGGTGTGGTGTGCTGGCTTGTCTTGGGTCAGAGTGCAATGATAAGTTCGTGTCATAGTTAGTTAGCGGTTTGTTTGTTTGTACTTTAGTTAGCAGTTAGTAAGTTATTCAGCAGGGGGGGGGGGGGGGGACATTACGTAATTTGCCCCCGTTGTTTGCCCCGGTGAACTCCAGGTAGGTGTGTGGTCCGCCGTGTGGTGACACAGCGAGCAATAGGGCCGGTCAGGGTCAGTCAATATTGAAATTCCTGTATGTTCACATATATACAGATGTATGCATGTACTAGTACGGTAGCCATTGTGGCCGGTGGCCACACCTACACACACGAAGACAAACCTCCCACACCCCAATCATAGTACCGTGCCTGTTTGGCCTTTGGCCACACCTGTTTGGGATGTATGTATGCAGGAAGGAAGGGAGAACGAAGGAATGTTGTTTTTGTTTGCATTTGCACGTGCGTTGGCATTTGCATGGTTCTTCGGCATCAACTCAAGGACGCTTGGGGCGTTGTCTTTGAGGCTGTTGTCCGTTGGTGAACCGGTACGCTACGCCTGCAGATGACACAACCAGGCCTCATTGATACAAGCACCTTGGGCGTACACCTGCTTGGTGGATTCTGTTGCACTGGATTCTGTTGCACTGGATTCTGTTGCACTGGATTCTGTTGCACTGCCTGATCTTGTTTGCAACCCAAATGTACGCAGGAACGTTGAGAAGACAAAGCCTTCGAACGTTGAGAATCTACACGTGATAGGAAGAGCTTAAAAAGAAAAAGCATTGGTAAACTGAACCCTAAATAATCGTTTTACCGACGGGCGCCCTGAGTTTATGCTACAGTGATCATTCAATTCTACACTATAATTAAATCATCACATATGTACGCAGGAACGTTGAGAAGACAAAGCCTGCGAACCTCGAGAACCTAGTCAGCTCTGTGATGAAGGTGAAGGGTGTGTTCAGCAATGCCATGCAGTCCATCCAGGATTGGAGTCGCCCGCGGGTTGGGATGGGGAAGATCCAGCTATTGGTGGCTAGTACCTCTGTCATGGAATCGATGCGTACGCTGAGAAATGAAATCGGGGAGGCAATGCGAGACCTGACAGATGCTATGGGTGTTGCTAACTGCGGCGACCAGAACGGCACTCATGGCGTAAGGATGGCCACCCTGCAGACCGCCAAGCAGCAGGACGATGAGCTGCTGGCAAAGATGGAGGATGTGATCGGGGAGGAGGCAGAGGCCAGATGTAAGGACGTCGCCCATTTCGGAAACTTGCTGATGGACGTTAAGCAGTTAATACTTGACGGATTCATTGACCTGGAGGAGGCCACAATCCTGTGCCGAAACAATCAGCTTCTCGCCCTTGATGACCTCCATCAACTTGGCCCTCACGTGTTCAATGCCTTTCATGCCAAGCTGGAGGGTCGGGGCATGCTGCTGGAGGAGGCCAGTTTAAGTGTGAGCGACCACATGCTTGGCTGCAGGGGCAACAGCCAGGTGTGGGCTGCCACACTCGCCGGCCAGCCAGTGGCCTTCAAGCAAGTAAAGCTGGTGTCAGATGATGAAAATGTCAGAATGGAAATGCAAGGCGATATTGAGCGCGAGGCCAACATGTTGCTGCTATTGCAGGGACCTGGCATCGTTGAATTCAAAGGTACGAGTCAGGCTGAGTCAGGGATTTTTCCAGTTCAGGAAGTGGGGCTTTTTATAGCTTTGGGGGGTTAGGCCTCCTCCAGGGATAGTGTCCTTAGAGATTTGTAAAGCTTTTTAGTGCAATTGCTTTTATGGGGCAGCTTTTTAGGGTCATTTAGGGCCGTCTATTTGGGATCTTTGTAGCGTCAATTGGGGCCAAGACGGGGTCAGTAGGAGGAAAAGCTATATCGCGGAGAGAAAACATCTATCATAGATGGCAGTACAACATAGTATGGTGCGAGCGCAGGTATATTTGCTTGTTGTACTGCCATCACCTTATAACTATATAGTTAGAAAAACCCCACTTCTAGATTTGAAAAAACAATCCCTTACCCCCCTCCCCCCATTTCACAATGTTTTTTTAGGAGTGGTCATGGGCAAGAATATGGGTCTAGTCTACAAACGGTACACGGGATCACTCGACTCTGTTCTGATTCTTGCCTCCAGCTCTCGATCGCCGCTATCATACAGCGACCGTCTAGACATGGGCGTGCAAGTGGTCCAGGGGCTGCTGCGCATGCATTCACATGGCTTGCGCCCGCTGGTGCACGGCGACCTCAAGCCAGGTAACGTGTTGACGGAGAATCATCCGGGTGGCGGCAGGACATGTGTGATCAGCGACCTCGGCATTGCTAACTTCCAGCGAACTACAAGCATCATGCCCCATGCCAGCCCATCCAAGGGCCACACACAGACTGTGCGCTACACTGCGCCTGAGGTGTTGATCAACCACCACAGGACGCGCCGCCCGCCTTCCGATATCTACTCCCTGGGCGCCTTGCTGGCCGAGCTGGTCACTGGCTGTCGGCCATTCATGCACGCCAGTAACGATGATGAGGTCAGGAGGCTGACGGTGTTAGGCCAGTCCCCCTACTCTCTAAACGCCTCAGTCATGTATCCCAGCATGCTTATCCCGTCCGAGAACCTGCTAGCATGCCTACGCCTCTGTTGGAGCATGGAGCCGTCCCTCCGCCCCAACGCTGCTGAGGTGCTTCGGGTGCTGAAGGCTGAGCAGGCGCTCCAATCTCCAGTTCATCAACAGCAGCAGCCCATATCAGTTTCCCCTCCAATTACGGTAAGCTTTACAAAAACGTCAAAACCCTTACTAGTTTCCCCTGTAGTGCGGTTCGGAGGGATTTCGACCCCACCCCCCGACGGAAAAAATCAAGTTTGATAACAATGCAAGCGCATGCAAAGTCGAACGCATACAACCATATAATTTCTCGTGCGGCGCAGATTTCGACGAGTTGTGTAGCTTTCAAGGTTGGTGTCAGTTGGGGCGGTTGAGGCTTGGGCCTGCCATTTCGGTATGTTTCAAAAAAAAAATGTCAAACCCCATAATAAAAAAACGTTTAGCTTTGGGGGTGAGGTATTGGTAAGTTCAACCTCCACCACCCTGTTATTGCTCTTCTCCAAACTACTCCTCCACCTGTACCACCACAACCACCCCCCTTCCACTCCCCTAAGCACCCATTGGTTGCAGTAAAGAGACCAGGGAGCATCTGCCTGAGTGAAATTTCCACGGTACGAAAGGCTTATCGGACCACTACTACGGGTCTGAAGCTGCACTTCAGCCTCAGCCTCTGAATCTACTGGTAAAGCAGTAAACTTGAGTTCGCCCCAAAGTCCCAATCCTACCTCCCAACCTGAAAATTGACCTTCCGATACCGAATCAAAATCCAACTTTTAAAGTCCTACGCGCATCGCAAGTGACGCAGAATATTGGCGGAGCGTGGATTCGAAATTGACAGCGAGGTTTGAGCTGTCCAAGGTCTTGAAGGGTGGAGAGTGGGTTTACGAGGCCCAGGGTTGGAACGTGACCGACAGACAGACAGGCACTTGGACAAAGCGGTGACCCAGAGGGGGGGGCTCCGCCAAAAACAAAGAGTGCCCTCACACTCACCCTCTCTTGGTCTGCAGGTCTCCCCCAGCTGTCGGCCCCCAGGTTCCTATGCAGAGGCTAGCATAACAGGCCTGTTTTGAAAGTGCCCTCAACCCCCTCACACTCAACCTCCCTCACCCCCCCTCCCTCTTACTCTCACCTCCCTCATATCCTTCAACCCCCTCACACTCAACCTCCCTCACCCCCCTCCCTCCTTACTCTCACCTCCCTCATATCCCTCAACCCCCTCACACTCAACCTCCCTCACCCCCCCTCCCTCGTACTCTCACCTCCCTCATATCCCTCAACCCCCTCACTCTCACCTACCCCAACCTTCTCGACGCTCGCCCTCAATTTGTCTGCGAGCCTCCATCAGCTGTTGGCCCCAAGGGTCCTATGCAGAGGCTAGCATTAGCAGGCCTGTCTTGTAGTGCCCTCAACCCCCTCACACTCAACATCCCTCAGCCCCCCTCACTCTCACCCTCACCTCCCTCATATCCCTCAACCCCCCTGACCCTTACTCTCCCCCCCCCCCCCCCTAACCATCACCCCCCCTCACTCTGACTCTCACCTCCCTCATATCCTTCACCATCCCCCCCACCCCCCCCCTCACCGTCAACCTCCCTCCCCCCAACCCCCAACCCCCCTCACTCTCACTCTCACCTCCCTCATATCCCTCAACCCCCCTCACCCTCATTTCCCTCAACCCCCCCACGCTCACCCTCTCTTGGCCTGCAGGCCTCTCTCAGCTGTCGACCCCAAGGGTCCTATGCAGCAGCAAGCATATCAGGCCAAGCACCACAAGCAGGCCGCCGCAAATCACATCTCTTGGATATTGGAGAGGGCGAGATTGGAATGGTCCATATTGTGCCTAAGTCTCTCGGCGGGGCCAGGTCAATGGAGGTGGGGCGCTAGTTTGTGTTTTGTTGTAGGCGTGCGTGTGTGGTTTGTGTGTGCCAAATCACTTCCAACCACAGACTTGACCACTCGTAACCACTTCTCTGCGGGTTGGGATCAATGGAGGTAGGATGCTAGTTTATGCATGGTTGTAGGTGTGTGTATGGTTTGTGTGTGCCAAACCACTTCCAACCACTCTTAACCACTCGACCACTTCTCAGCGGGTCGAGGTCAATGGTGGTAGGACGCTGGTTTGTGCATTGTTTAGGTGTTGTTACAGGTGTTGACATCAGGGAAATTCAAAGCGCGCGCTTTTGAGCGCTGACTTATTGACCCCCTCTGCGCAGTTTAGTTCTTACCCCCTTTACGCGCATTTTTTGCAACCCCCTGTGGGCGCAGCAAGCAATGTTTGCGCTTTTTGCACTACAAAGCGCAGTTTTTTTGTTTTCAAGTGCGCTATAGGGCTGGCCAATCTGGCCATTTGAAGTACCCTGGTTGATGTGCTAGTTCACTGCGTGTATGTGCCCAACAACCACTTTCAACCTCTCTTATCCACTTCTCTGCCTATGCCTTCACAACCACTCTCAACCACTTGCCTTGCCATGCCTTCACAGCAACTCTCAACCACTCTCAACCACTTGCCTTGCCATGCCTTCACAGCAACTCTCAATCACTCTCAACCACTTGTCTTGCCATGCCTTCACAGCAACTATCAACCACTATCAACCACTCTCAACCACTTGCCTTGCCATGCCTTCACAGCAACTATCAACCACTCTCAACCACTTGCCTTGCCATGCCTTCACAGCAACTATCAACCACTCTCGACCACTTGCCTTGCCATTCCTTCACAGCAACTCTCAACCACTCTCAACCACTTGCAACCACCTGCCATGTCTTCAGAGCAACTCTCAGCCACTCGTAACCACTTGTCTGGCCATTCCTTCACAACAACTCTCAACCACTCCTTTGCTTGCAGGTGGGACGTTATGGTGACGCTCACAGCCCCTGTGTGGGCTTTCCTAGCTTGCATGCAAGGGACTCTATGGTTTGTCTGACCATGCCTTCACAACCACTCGCCTGGCCAAGCCTTCAGAGCAACTGTCAACCACTACCAACCTCTATCAACCACAATCAACCACTCTCAACCACTTTTTTGCTTGCAGGTGGGGCGCTATGGCGACGCCAACAGCCCCAGTGTGGGCGACCCTACCTCCCCTGCAGGGGCCTCCATGATAGAAATGGACTCTAATACGTCCTCCCTCTACGCCACTCCCTCACCGGGCCCTCTCTATGAAACTTCCTCACCTGGGCCAGGTGATCAAGGTAAGCAACACAACCATATTACATACGGATCTCGACAAGGGCAATGCAACCAAGCCCCACACCGTAGTCTCGACCATAAACGATGCCGAGTAGGGATTGGCAGGTCTTTCATTGATGACCCTGCCAGCACCTTGTGATAAATCAAAGTTTTGGGGTTCCGGGATCTCGACAAGGCCAATGCAACCAAGCCCCACGCTCGACCTTACCCCACCCAACCTAACCACAACCAACCTTACACACATGATGTAAGTCAACTCCACCATGTCTCTCTACGCCACTCCCTCACCGGGCCCTCTCTATGACACTTCCTCACCTGCGCCAGCTGATCAAGGTAAGCAACACAAACATAGTACATAAGGATCTCGACAAGGCCAATGCAACCCAGCCCCACACCTCTCGACCTTACCCAACCCAACATAACCACAACCAACCTTATACACATGACTCAAGTCAACTACAACATGCCCACCTACGCCACTTCCTCACCTGGGCCAGATGACCAAGGTGAGCAACAGCACCAACCTAGCCATTCCACACCAAATAGTAGGGTGCACTGGTGGGTCTCCTAGAAGTTGGCCCTAGGTCTCGTGTGTTGTTCTTGACTTGAGTTAAAGTATGTGGCCGGGAGCATGGGGGCGCAGGTTTGAGCTCTGTAGCTTTGGCACGCACATGATTTGGAGCGCAATGACTTGAGGGACGGTGTGCGGGAGGAAGAGGGATAGTGGCAATGTTGTATTGCCTATGTCGTTGTTATTGGCGTATCTATGTGTCCATGCTGAAGTTGTAGTTCGTTCCTAAACCCAAGAGAGGACAGCTGGGGAGGGGTTTGGTTTGATAGAGAAAGGTAGGGCAGGGCAGGGAATTTAGTTTGGACTGGACTGATTTTGCCTTTTAAAGTGTGTGTGTGGTGGTGGTGGTGGTGGTGGGGGGGGGGGGTCTGGTCTGTTTTTGGTTGCTTCCCTTGATCCTTTGGCCTTCGTGAGGTAGTGCCAGAGAGGGAAGCCTTGTTGCAACCCAACCACAGGCCTCCCCCCATCCGACCCTCCCGCCGCGGAGTAGCAAACGCCCACCCCCTACCAAATCACATCGCATCATCCCAGCCAACCCGCCACATCCCCCCCACCCAATCCACCCAACCCACAGGCCACCTCCCATCCAACCTCGCCCGCCTAGCAGCAGAAAACACATCCCTGCAGCAGCAGGTGGCAATGCTTCAACGGCAGCTGATGGAAACGCTGGCACTGCAGCAGCAGAGCCAGCCTCACCCTCAGCATCCAAACCTCCATCATGGCCAGTCGCAGCCTCTACCCCACTCCGCAGGGAAGTCCTCCCTCGGTGTAGGGCTCACTCCTAGGGCAGGGGAACCCTCCTCCTCCTCCACCTCCCCCTTCTCCAATGGAGGCGCGGGGCCCTCCGGCAGTGTGGGTAGTCGAGGCGGGGGTGACTACTCCAGCGCAACCCAACCCCAGATGGCTGCTGCCAACCAGCGCCAGGTGGGCCAGATCCCTCGCATGCTTCCCTTCTTCTACGGAGGCACGCCCGGAGTGGGCGGGGCCCCCTCTGGCCAGGCCGGGGGCGGAGGGGCTGCCCCCCTGACCCCCCGGGGTGGCTCGTCCCCAGTGACTGGCATAGGCAGGATGACCCCTGCCAGCGTCCAGAGCAAAGTTGCCATCCCCCATCCCCACTCCATCAGCAAGAATCAGTCCTTCTCAGCAGATGCCACCCCCCGTTCCCCGCCCATGGGTATGGGCAGTGGTGGCAGCCCAGGGAATTTGAATGTGGGGGGGGGAGGGGGAGGGGTGCAAGTGGCGGGCATGCCACAGGTCTGCCCACCCAAGAGCAAGGCCTCACGCCATCGGCGGGCGTTCTCCATGGACACAACAAGAGGTGGGTGGCCGCCCCCCTAAAGTAATGATATCGCAGGGTGGGGCGTGGTATTAAGGGAGCCCCGTCTTAGATATGGCGGTAGATAACAGGCTGCTATTTTACCTAGACAAAGCTACCATGGCGGAACACTAAAGTGCTCCCGAAGGGATTTGAACCCCGAACCTTCTTGTTTCAACGAGCTCGGGCCCCTATAATCATGATGAGGGTGAGGGTAATGATGTTTCGGGGAATGATTATGAGGATGATTGTGAGAATCATCAAGCTAGTGGTTGGGATGATAATAACGATAAGGATGAGGATAATAATGAGGATGGCGATATTGACAAAGATTAGGACACACCTACTCCACTCCACCCCACCTTGCCCCTCCCCACCTCACCCCACCCCACTTGCAGCTTGCCAGCCGAGCTCCCCCCCGCCCTCAAGCGCGCATCCGCCGGAATCCCTAGTGCATCCCACCTCACCCCTACCAAACCAAACCCCCTCACCCCACCCCTCCTCTGCAGTTCATCCTGTCCACTTCTCCCAGATGAATATCCCTCCCCAACAGCTGACCAGCCTGGCAGCATGGCAGCCTAGCATGGCAAAGGCCTGCCCCCCCCCTCCCCTCAAGCGCGGGTCCGCCGGAATCCCCACCCCAGACTCTGGCTCCAGTGTGGCTTCCTACAGCCTTGGCAGCATTGCCGGTGTCGGTCATTTGCTCCGCCACTTCAATGGAGAATCTGGGGCCTTGGAGGTGGGTCCCAAGGAGGGCCTAGGACATAGGACCTATGGGGGGTACGCCCAAGCTGCGGTGGAGCATAGAGCGAGGCAAGAGCAGGAGTTTGTAGGGGCGGAGAGCTGGGAGGAGGAGGTGCATATGGGGGTCCACTTCTGGCTACACAGGCACCCCAGTGGCAAGCCTGAGCTCGTCAAGATCCGCTTCTCCAAGCAGCACTTCAATGGGTCAGGTGAGTGTGGTGGTGTAAGGGTGGGGGTGGGTATTTGTTTTAGTGGTAGGGGTGGGGGTTGTGCAATGAGCTCATGCATCGGTTGCGGGTGGAGGGGAGAGGGGAGCTATAGGAGTAGGAAACCAGGAGGCAAACAAACAAACGAAGACGATCGCCCCACTCCACCACTCACCACACGTCCACACTTTGACAAGTAAACAAGCAAACCATCACATTTGAACAAGCAATAGCTCACCTCATCACCTGTTGCCCCCACAGAGGCCGAGAAGTGGTGGAAGAGCAACGCCGGCTGGATCTACGAGAAGTACGTCGTCAACATCGAAGTTACACAAATGGAAACCCGCCCCTCACAGCAGTGGCAAGCCAACATTGACTCCCAATCCCACCCCCTCCTCCACCCACACGGCATACCCCCACCGGCCCTAGACCCGGATTTCCACCTATTTAAGCTCGGCGGCCACGGACGCATCCCCATGGCCCCCGCCCCCCTACCCCCCCGGGCCCCCTTGTATCTAGGGTCGGGGGCCTCTATTCCCCCCTCCCTCCACCGCCCTAGCTCCCAGGGTTCCATCCATGCCGGAAGTGACACCTATGGCTCTGACCCTGACCACGAGCTTGGAAGCTGGGTGCCCTTGCCTGCTAGCGCTGCCAACCCAGAGATAGACCTACACCAGTTGTTGCTGCAGCAACAGCAGCAGCGGAGGAGGAGGCTTGGACACTATAGGTCGGCCTCGGGGGGGTAGCTTCCAAACAGCTCCCCTTTCGCTCCCCCTCCTGCTTAGTTTATACAGCCTCCTTGTTCAGAGTTAGATAGCAAGATAGCTACCTAGATAGCACAGCCATCTGACGCATCGTTAGATAGGTTTGTTTGGTTTGGTTACATTGTACGTCAGCCTTCTAGCTCCTCATCGTCTGTAGCTAAGGCGTTCCATGTATTCATTTATTTGACCATGTCAACCAATGAGTGCCTAGACATCACAGAGCCAGCCTCTTAGCATGTAGAAGCTTGATTTGAATTTGCCCACGTCAACCAGTCAGTGCTCAAGACACCATAGAGCCAGCCTCTGAGCATTTAGTAACTTGAATATGAATTTGCCCACATCAACCAGTCAGTGCCCAAGACACCACTGAGTCGGCCTCATAGCATGCAGTAATTGGAATTGTTACATGGTTATTCAGTAAATTCTGGGCTGTTCGTAATACCTAGGCCCTGGTTGCTTCAGCCATCGGCGTAAGCTAATAGAGATCTCCGACATGTAGGCTGTAGGAATCGCCCCTGGCTATGTCGGCCGTGATTGCTCTTAACTCATACGTTGTAGCAAGTAACCAGTAGCCAGTGCGCGCCGAGAACCTACGCACACAGCCCCGTATCTTATGTTACAATGATGACGTAGTAGATAGAGGCCATCATATATTGAATTTTACATGCAGCAAGAAATCTTGCGCCTCCCAGGCGATGCTTGCAAACCTACGATGTTCCCTTTTGCTTTGCCATGACTGAATGCTCTTGCTTTGTGACACTTGTCGAGCCAACATTGAGTATTAGAAGGGTACACATTTCTGAAGTAGTGTAAGGCCTACTTGACCTTCGCTAGCCACATAACGGCCCTTGCCTTGCTTGTTGTGTGGAACCTTTTTTCTATCTTCTTGCTAATGTAAATCTCTTCTCCTTGTCATACCGACGACCCTGGTTCCTCCCGACTAAGTCCATTTCTCGTCTCCAACATGGCAGGCCCAGGAATCTACATCCCGAGGCCCACGCTGAGTAATAGCATAGGGTCCTCGGCCATACGTAGATCCTAAGTAGAGGGTGACATTAAGGGCTTGTTTCCACATGAGTTAGGTAAGTTATAGGCACGGTACACCGTCAATATAGGATCGAAGTGTAGTTATATTTATGTTCCATAATATGGCATGTGGAAATGCGAGCCCAATTATCTCGCAAGACAGCCTGAACCAGGGTACTTCAAATAACTAAATTGGCCAGCGCTTTAGCGCACTTGAAAATAAAAAAACTGCGATTTGTAGTGCAAAAAGCGCAAAAATTGCTTGCTGCGCCCACTGGGGGTGCAAAAAACTGCGCTTAAAGCGAGGGGGTCAAAAAGTCAGCGCTCAAAAGCGCGCGCTTTGAATTACCCTGGCCTGAACTACCTACAATTGTTAAACTTGCGCGCTATGACACGGAAGCTCTCTCTTGTTCGTTCACCTAGAATTGTTACCGCCCCTCCATGGGTAGCGACTTCGGTACATCAGGCGTACTGCCGGGCGAGCATAGCCGGAGAGCAAAACGGGTGCGCAAATCGGGCGAGCAAAACGGAGGCGCTTGTGGCCCTAAGGGTTCACCTTGCAAAGTGCTATCGCCCCACGCCAAGTATATCGATTGTAGTAGCAGTGGCAGACGTCCAATCCGAGGCATTTGTGACAGAATTCGCCCTGCAAACTGTCATCACCCCATGTGACGTTGGAAAGACGTCTTAACTTGAGATAAAGTATCAGGAGGGAAAGGAATTGAACCTCTCTATTTTCTGGCCTTAGAGAGTTAAGCGTCGAGCTTAAATCTCCTACATCCTCCCGCGGTTTAGCGATAAACCCGTGTATTCGAATTCGACTGCCAGAATACTCGAATAGTCTGAAGGTCGCGTGAAGGGCGCAGACGTAAGGCGCGCGAAGGTCGCGGACCTGTTTATCGGTTCAACCTTCGACGTCAGGGCACGTCGAGTCACGTCAGTTCACCTTCCTCGGGGAGGTCGTCGCCACCTCGTGGTAGCGTCGGTGACGGATCGTTATCTGTTACATTTCCCCCCTCTGTGGCTCGCAACTTCTCCTGGAGTCGTGTGCTTTTTCGGTGGACGTACTCGTCAGGGGTTTCTGTCGAGGCTTCGCGACGAGTGCGGGGGCGGACCGGCGCGTGCGGATCAGGGACGGGTGGGAGATCGAGAAGGCGTGAGCGGTCTGGGTTCTGGCGCCAGTACAGATCGATTTCGGAAGCGCAAGGACCAGCGAGGTCGGTTTCGAGTTCCCAAGAATGAACGTGATCAGAGTGCAGCCACTGAACGTAGTAGCGGAGGAGTCCCGATTCGATTTTGTGGTCGACCACTTTGCCGATTTCATAGACGGGTTCTTCAGTAGTCCTGAAATGGTCTGGGTTGGGGCGGATCATCGGAGACCCAATCGGGGACGTAAGCCTTGAGCAAGGATACGTGGAACGTAGGATGAATCCGCCAGCCATCGGGAAGGGCGAGTGTCGCAGCGAGGGACTCACCGTGTTTATCGTAAACTCGAGTGATGGGGAACGGTCCCACGAACCGAGGGAGGAGCTTGCGAGCCCGTCCTGGCCAATACTTCAGATTTTTCGTGGAGAGCATGACTTCCTGGCCGAGAAGGAAGGTAACCGGCCGTCGATGGAGGTTAGCGTACGTGCGTTGTCGATCCTGGGCCGCGCGGAGGGCCTTTTTCGCACAGTCCAAAGCGGTGGTCATGTGTTCGACCCAAGAAACGGCCGTCGGACTGGCATCGAGGAGGATCGTGTCAGGAGGCTGTAGAGCGACTCGTGGGTATCGTCCATAGAGGAGGCGGAACGGGAAATCCCGAATACTACTGTTGTACGAGTTGTTGATCGCAAACTGCGCGTTCGGGAGGAGCTGCGACCAGTTTTTCTGAGTTGTCGAAGTAAAGTGACGAAGAGTGTCCTCGAGAACACTGTCCATACGCTCGGTCTGACCGTCTGTCTGTGGATGAAACGCCGTGGACATCCCGGGTTCGATGGAGCAGAGAGACTGGAGGGTCTTCCAGAACGTACTCGTGAATTTGACGTCGCGATCGGTGATAAGGGAAGTCGGGGTACCCTGTTCGCTAAGGATAATTCGGTGAAAGATTTTGGCAATCTCTTCTGCGCCATCGGTGGTTTTGCAAGGCGCTAGCTTGACCATTTTCGTAAGACGATCAACAATAACGAAGATCATGTCGTACCCCTCTGACTTGGGGAGTCCCACGATAAAGTCCATGCTGAGCGAATCGAACGGAGCTTTAGGAATAGGGAGCGGTTGGAGCGTGCCTTGGCATCGCCGGTGTGAAGCCTTCACCGATTGGCACGAATGACAGGATCGAACGTAATCGTTAACATCGAGGCGCATCGCAGGCCACCAGTAATAACGGCCGATAGAGTTGAACGTACGTTCGAACCCCGGGTGCCCGCTACGCTGGGTATCATGGAAGGCGAACAAGATGCGACTCTTTAGGGCGTTGCCATTTGGGACCACGATCTGCGTCTCGGATGCTGAACGGTTATTGCGGCCTGTACCAACCCAATAGCCATCGGGGCGGAGGGTAAGGTGTTGCGTGTTTCGAGGACACCGGAACCACGAGTCACGTTCGTACGCGAGCAAGATATCGGGGAAAATTTCACGCGAGTGGATGGGATCGGAGGGGTCGAGACGTTCCACCGTGAGCGCTGACGTGAAACTCGGGTTTCGGCTCAAGGGATCAGCCACATTGGCACGGCCAGCGATGTGGTTCCACTTCATGTTCGAGAAGCGCGAGAAAAATTCCATGTAACGGGCTTGCTTTCGCGAAAGCATCGGTTGATTGGCGAGATAGACGAGTGGTTCGTGATCAGTATCGAGTTCGAATTTTCCTGTACATCCTTCGAGATAGCATCGCCATTCTTTAAGCGCGAGGTACACCGCGAGCAATTCTTGTTCGCCGGTGGTGTAATTGCGTTCGGCTTTCGAGAACTTGTGGGAATGGTAAGCTATCGGCCGACCCTCCTGAAGGAGAACGCCCCCCGTGCCCTCGATGGAAGCGTCCGTGACAGCTCGAAAGTCTTTCGTTGGATCGGGGTGGGCAAGCAGAGGAGCGTTGGTGAGGCTTTCTTTAATAGCGTTGAAGGCACTTTGACAGTCTTGGGTCCAGGCCGCCGCAAAACCTGATCCCCGCAGTCCGGCGTTCCGTTTACCGAGGGGTTTGCCTGCCGGCGGTGGTGTCGAACCAACCCCAGGGTTGTGTTTGTTAGCGATAGCGGTCAGAGGGGCAGCGAGCGAGGAGTAACCTTGGATAAATTTGCGGAAAAAGTTAGCGAGTCCAAGGAACTGTTGTACGTGCTTCGAGCAGGTCGGAGTAGGCCAGTCAGCGACTGCTTTGACCTTCGTTGCGTTGACTCGAATGCCATCCCCCGATAGCACGTGACCTAGGTACTTGACCTCAGGCTGAAAAAAACTGCATTTCTCCCGTTTGATAAAGAGGTGATTATCCTCCAAGCGCTGGAGAACAATCCGAAGGTGGCGTTCGTGCTCTTCGTCGTTGCTACTGAAAATCAGAATATCGTCCAAGTAGATAACGACAAACTTGCCGATGAGGTCGCGGAACACCGTGTTCATGACCTTCGTAAATGCGGAGGGGGCGTTGGCGAGTCCGAAAGGCAGGACTTTGAATTCGTAGAGCCCCATGGGGGTGATGAAGGCAGTTTTCGGTACGTCAGAATCGTGTAAGCGGATGTTGTGGTACGCATTTCGGAGGTCTAGGTTGGAGAAGACCTTAGCACCTCGAACCTGGTCGAAGAGGTCGTCGATACGAGGTAACGGGTATCGGTTAGGTATCGTGACCTTGTTCAGTTTGCGATAGTCGATGGCCATGCGCCATGTGCCATCAGGCTTAGCGATGAAAAGGATGGGGGATCCCCAAGGACTCGAGCTAGGGTTGATGAAGCCTTTCGCGAGGAGGTCCTTTACTTGCTGTTGGACTTCGAGGAGTTCGGCAGGGGACAAGCGATGTCCGCGTGAGAATTTCGGTGTGGTCTGGGGGTCGATGAGGGGACAGACGAGGGGCGTATCGGGACGTAATGCAGAGACCGAGTCTGCCGTGGAAAAGGCTTTGGCGAAATCCTTCTCACAGTTCAGGACAATTTGGTCGCGACGACCCATTCGACCTGTGCTGCGTGTGCGTTAAGGACAAAGGCCTCGTCGTTTTCGTCAAGATGAGTAACCACCACCTCGAAGCACGAGAGGTTAGTCTTCTGTTTGCGGACCCATCGTTTGAGTGTCTGGTTGGACATCAATCCTGGACTCTTGCAGACTGCGGCGTCAAAGAGTTCGATTTTGGCGAGGGTATAGGCCACGAGCTCAGGGATCGAGTACGGTGTAGATTCGAGGCGAGTGGAATATAATTCCACCGTGGTCTGGTCAGACTTGCGAGGGGTTCGAAGGGTGGCTTTCATACGAGTCGTTTCGAAACTTAGGCACACTCGTGATTGCAACATCCAAGAGCGGCCAAGGAGCGCTGTCGTACTCGGACCGAGGGTAGGGAGGACGTACGCGCCCTTGATTTTCGATCTGTGTTTACCGAGGTCGAGGGTAAAATCAGCCCGAGTCGAGGTAAGTACCGTGGTACCATCTGCGACCCGTACGTAGACAGGTTCACCGACGTAGGTGCCGAAACCTTCGGTAGCGAGGAATGTGGCGGAGACAAAAACAGCGTCAGCGCCGCTGTCGATGAGGACCTTACCCTTGACACCCGAGAGGGTCGCATCGAATAGGGCCGTGTCTTGGTCAGCGTGGACCGGAGGTTGCGCAAGCCGAGATGCAAGGTATGTGCGGGGGTGGTGGGGTGTTCGGGTGAGTATAATCCTTGAGGACGAGGGGGTCGTGTATGCAATCGGGTGCAATCGGGTGCAATCGGGTGCAATCGGTTCCGGTGGTGAAGGCAGTCGGGAAGGCCATCGTTGGCACTCCACTAGGACCGAGAGTCGAAGGGACAAGAGGGGTGGTCTGGGCGTCAGCGTTACACAAACGGGGCCAGGTATATCGGTAACAGTAGGTGTTAAACATCGAGTTGGCGGACCTAACCATCACTTCCTTTCAGCAGGGCAAGTGGGGCACTTGGGCGGGGTGCCAGGCGAAAAACTGCGGACCGTGCCACATTTGTAGCAGAGGTTCTGTGCTCGAGCAGCGGTGATGGACGCCAGGTCCCAGGGAGCGCCGTTGCTCTGCTTCCATCCACGCTTGATGGCGAGCGCCAGGCTACGGGCGGATTTCTCCTCATCAGTGAGGGCGGGTCGGTACTCAGAGGTAGGAGTCCGTGGTCTCTTGGAGTCCCCCGATTGGGGCGGTCCAGGCCTCTTGGCGTGTGTCGCAATGACGGAGGCCAACTGGGCCATCATAGCCTCCATAGCCTGCAGGGGCGTAGGCTCAGCGGCCTTGGCCAGGGCTGCGGCGAGGTCAGCTTGGAGAGCAGCAGTGGCAGCGGCAGCCTTTGCCTCCTCGTCGAGGCGGATGATCTCCAGCGCCTCCTGATGGGCGATGAGGGTCGTAGCAGGGTAGCTCTTCCTGGAGGAGGTAAGGGCCTCCTTGTGTTGGCGGATGAGGTCGTGCGCCTCAGCAAGCCGAGCGGCCTGAGCTGCGCGGACGACTTCGGACGAGGAACCCGACCCGAGGTCGGAGGAGTTGGCAGCGTCATGGTCCATGTCCATCGTGAAAGAAGAAAAAAAAACGAGGGGAAAAGGAACAGGCTCCGAAATCAAATGTGACGTTGGAAAGACGTCTTATCTTGAGATAAAGTATCAGGAGGGAAAGGAATTGAACCTCTCTATTTTCTGGCCTTAGAGAGTTAAGCGTCAAGCTTAAATCTCCTACATCCTCCCGCGGTTTGGCGATAAACCCGTGTATTCGAATTCGACTGCCAGAATACTCGAATAGTCTGAAGGTCGCGTGAAGGGCGCGGACGTAAGGCGCGCGAAGGTCGCGGACCTGTTTATCGGTTCAACCTTCGACGTCAGGGCACGTCGAGTCACGTCAGTTCACCTTCCTCGGGGAAGTCGTCGCCACCTCGTGGTAGCGTCGCCCGGTGACGGATCGTTATCTGTCACACCCCACGCCAGCTTTCTCTTTCAAAGTAGCAGTCACTTGACGTCCCATGCGTGGCATTTGTGACAGAATTCGCAAACGCAGTCGCATCACCTAGATAGGAGCGTGCGTCTGAAACGACTTGCATTCGATTCGGCAGTCCAGTCAACTCGAAGGAGATTGCTTAGTCACAGCCGGTGGGTGCACAGCCCCAGTGTATGAGGCAACTGCGCAACTGTGTACCAAAGCGCGGTGTACGATAATCACTTTCCGCAAGAACAGCCACGAGGGCAGCAACAAGGTTAGACACACCGCACACCTCACACCGCACACAAAATAACCCTAGTCACAGCGGGGCTCCCCATCCTCATCCCCATCCCCTGCGGATCTCCATTTCCAAGTCAAGGGCGGTCACGCCCTTGTTCACCCATGAAAGGGCACTACCCAGCTAGGGTAGAACAAACCGGTCGGTATTCCAGTATTGGGGTATTTGATGGTCAGTATACCGCAGCCAAAAAAAACAATGTTGGTTTGTCAGGAACTTTCTGCGAGTCCCTTCCGGAATGCACCGGCCAATTCTGACGGCGAGTTCCGGTAAGACCGACCGGAATCTGACATGGGTTTCCGACTCAGCTTTGTAGCTGAGTAGCTGTGTAGCTTTCATGGTGACTCGTGCCCATTAGTTTCTGAACACTTGGAACTTCATCTTCCTTGACCTTCCCAACACCTGCCCTTCGAGGAAGAGGAAGATGAAAGCACTTCCCTCTTTTTGTATCCCCCCCCAGGAGGATGACAGGAGCCATAGAAAGTCCGGCACGGTCCATGTCAGGGTATCGGGAAGTTGTTTCCGTTAGGGGATCACGTGATCTATCGATACCCCCGGGTCCGGTGCCATTCTGAGGAATTTAGGGCAGGGTGCCCCCCCCCCCCCCCCCCCCCTCTCGGCCCATATGAACTTTTTCCTAACTTTTTTCTCCCTGCTCCATTTCGCCTCTGGATAAGTGCAACGACTTCGTCTGGATGCAAGCGTGCTGATTCCATAGTTTTCAGACACCTGCTATGTAATTCAAGTTCGAGTTCAAGTTCAAGTTCGAAACCTTGTGTCACCTGTGATCTCCTGCTTATCCTGGTTCGAGTTTGGCATGGATACATCCAATATAACTGAAGAGTCGAATGCGACCATTGAAGAGACTATTCGCGACGAAAGTCCGTCCAAGAGGCAGCATGTGGAGCATGTGGACCTGACTGATGGCCGCCTGGACGAGGTCGACGACACATGTCCTGTTTGTGCTCGGTCGGCAACTGAATTCGCGAGGCCGCAACAGTTCGAGCTGCACAAGAAGTGATGCCGAGGTACTCAGGCGAAAATCCCTGCATGTCAGTCTGGACAGCTGCTGATGATGTTGAGGGGAACAGAGCATCTTGCTTTGTGTACAAAGCCCTTGAACCCCTTCCTGGACAGCTGAAAATCAGCCACTTCTTTGGAGTCAAACATGCCCAGCCGAAGCCACAGCTGCAGCCCCTTGATGGAGATGACGCAACTGCAAGTGCTGAGCCCCAAACACAGCCCCTTGATGGAGATGATGCAATTTCAAATGCTGAGCCCGAGCGAACTATTTGCCAAGGTTGGAAGGCTGTGGAGTGGCCTCAACCTTTCTGTAAGAGCTACCCCTTCCAGGTTCACAGTCCTACCGAGGCCCATCGTGTAACCCAGGTGTATTGGAGTGCTACTACAAAGGGTTTCTTGGTCTCAGATGCTTGCAAATTGTACTACTTGCCCGGGGATGCCTTGTGCTACAGCCGGCTACAGGCAGCAGCTTCTAGGCAGCTCCCCTGGCTGGCAATTCAGCCCAAACTAAAGCGAGCTGGCGCACCTTAAAGCTGACATAATGATGGTGGGCGCAGGTGGGCGTTACATTTGGACCTTTTGGTGGGCTTCATGTAGCAAGCCCATGCAGTTTCCATGCCTATACTGGGCAAGTTAGTTATAAAGGATCTTGAAGGAAGGGAAGGAACTAAAAGGAGGCTCTAGGAAGCTGAAATATTGAGATATCTAGGTTGCAAACTCGAATAATTTGTATTCGTGGTCGGGCCGTGTTTACAAATATTCCACTAACATTCTCAGGGTTTTAAAAATGCAGGGTACTAAAGGAGATGATTTGCCACAACAAGGGCTAGGTTTCATCGAAAATGGCAGGGTCTGCCCCCCCCCCCCCCCCCCCCTTTTTGACTATTCCAACTTTTTGGACTGGGTACCAGATATTTCCCGTTTGTCATCCTCCGCCCCCCTAACAGTTTTGCTTCGGGCTCTAATCGCCACGGAAATTTAAAATGAAAGCGTGGGTATTTAATGGCATGCACACTTGATTTCTCACTCATGCTTCACTAGCTCTTCACGTTTGTTGAAGCGACTAGGTGGTGTCGGTACCCTGCCGTAGCCTCTCGTAGCAGCTCCTCCCCCTCCCCCTTCTCCCCCTTCCCCTACCCGCCCTTTTCCTCCTCCCCCTCCCTCTTCTGCTGCTGCGCTTGGCGGACTTCTGAGTGCAAGGAACTATAGGGCATTATTGCTCTTGGCGCCTAATTGTCATGGACTCAACACGTGCCATTGTTGGTCAGCAAACACTTCTTAACTGTAAGTCATACAGCCTGGTTCTGTCGCGTGCAGTCGCCCATCCCAACTACATTGCCGGCCACTTGACCCTCTGCTACTTGTTGAACTTAAGCATTCCTTGCTGCCTCTTGAACTCCAGATCTGGTTCTACCACTTGCCATTCACAGTTCCAGACTTAGTCAACACTGCAACATCATGAAACACCCGCATCCCACATTCAATCACCCAACTTACGTGCATGCTACCAACACTGCAAGGCTCAAGACACCCTCTACAAAGAGACGTACCTTGTACCTAGTATTAGCAAATCAGGTGCCTCCCTTTCCTCTACCGGGCTTTAAGCTACCGGCTACGGCTGCTTGCTGGTGGAGGAGTTGGTTCTTAAGGGGCTCCTCCCCTTCACTGCCCTCTATGGGTAGCCCACTTGTCCCTCTGTCGGACTCAACGGGTTTCAGGCCATGGAGCACGGCTGCCTGGTTGGACATAGCTCTGCCTCAAGTGCCACCTACATCTATGAACAGCAATAAAAGGCAAGGAGCGACTACATCAGGGTTTAGGGTTTAGGATGAACTCTAAACCCATAACCGTGGACTACATCATCCCCCAATATTGTCCCAACCAGGAGCTCAACTAGAGTGTAAGAGTTCATCCCCAACACAACCCCTATAGCAACAACAGGGGCTGTCCATAGAGGCAGGCATAAGTGAAGGGGAGGAGCCCCCTGAGAACCTCCTAGAAGAGTCCATGAGTGGCATAGTCACAGTGGAACATGAAATTCTACCTGAAATCGAACGTGAACCTGGTTCCTTCTATCATGAGGAAATGAATAGACTGATGCCATGATAGTTGAGGCTGACAGGCTGTGCCTCCCTTGAGTATAGATCCTGTTGTCAAGGATGTTGCTGCGTTCGTAATTGAGTACCAAGGCTATACATTGGAGAATGCTACATGCTGTCCATAGGGGCTGCCGACATGGGTTGCTGCCTGCTGCCCACGTGGACAGCCCCTGTGGATAGCAGGCAGCATTCCCCACTGTATAGCCTTGGTAATCAACTACGAACGCAGCAACATCCTTGACACCATGATCTATACTCAAGGGAGGCACAGCCTCGACAACATTTCGCCCTGGCACGTGCAGCATACACATCCACTATGCACATGCAGTCATGCACTATGCATGCACCCATTAGCACACACCATGTGGATCACGAAAGAAGTTCGCGTACTAGGCGACCGAGAAGTCGAGAAAACTTCAATCCGCCCATGGAGAGGAACAGAGTAGGCAATTCGAGAGTAACAAGGGCTGTATGAATGGTGGGAAGGAAGGAAGGATGGACGGAGAAGAAGAGAGGTAGCAGAAGAAGAGAGGTAGCAGAAGAAGAGAGGTGGCAGGGAGAGAAGAGAGGTAGGGCAGCAGAAGAACGGAAGCTTGCCGGGCGGGCGGAAGTGGTTGGTTGGTCAGCACTTCGGGGACTGAGATTCGGGGAATTCGGGGAATTCGGTACCTGGGGGGCGAGGTGGTTATGCCCCCCCCCCTCGGATGCCGTATTCGTGCGCGCATCTTTTGCCTTGCCCTGTTCGTTGTGGATACCTGCGTGTCCCTTCAGAATTACGGTTGCGACTATCGGATTTAACACATTTAGATCGCGTAGTAGCGGCATAGTGCACACACGCACATACGCTCACACACACTAAACAACCACCATATCACACACACACACAAACTTACCCCCCCTCCCCCCCTCCCCCCCCCCCCCCCCGTACATACACTCACACTCCTCGACCTACGCCCATTGTACATCCATCCCATACTAACCCATACATGGCTTCATGGTGTCGCGCTGCCTTGATGTTGCTATCAGCTTGTATGCACTCCGTAGAGTAGACAGAGATGAAAGCAGCGGAACAGACGCACCAATCTATACACGGAGACGAGAATAACGGTACAAGCACAGGAGACCCATCAAGGGGCACCAGTGGTGAAAGGGGGGCGGCAGCCAGGAACCTAACAGGGTACAGGCTAGACCGGCGACGCAGCTAACAGGAAGCTGTCACTGAGTCACTCAAGGATGACTCAGTCTACGGGAAGCTGTCACTACGGGAAGCTGGCACAGTACTGGCAGAGCCGATAGTTCCAAGGAAGTACATAGTTAGTCACCAAGTCATAAAACGCGTGAGAGCACCTCAATTCATGCTGACAGTTGCCAGCCTGGCTAATATAACAAAAAATGGCGGTGCCCTCTCATGATGATGACAGCCTGGAAGATTTGATCCATGACTTGTTTGGGGATGATGATGAGGACGGACCATCATCCAGCTTGCACCCACACAAAGGGGATGAGGAGGAGGATAGACCATCATCCAGCTTGCTCCTACACGAAGGGGATGAAGTGAGTGGAGAAACCTCAAAAACTGATATACTGTTTTCTGCTTCATCTATGACTTGGTTCAATGTTTGGGGATGATGATGAGGTCTGACCATAATCCAGTTTGCACCCACACAAAGGGGATGATGGTGAGGATGGGCCATCATCCAGCTTGCACTCACACAAAAGAGATGAGGTGAGTGGGGAGAACTCGGAGCCTGTTTCTGTTTGGACAGCGATCGGTACAGTAGCACCCCCAATGCCCAAACCTAGGCACCCACGTGCCTATACCCTGGCTTGTGGGTGAATTGGGTTGTGGGTGAATTGGGTTGTGGGTGAATTGGGTTGTGGGTGAATTGGGTTGTGGGTGAATTGGCTTGTGGGTGAATTGGCTTGTGGGTGAATTGGCTTGTGGTGAATTGGCTTGTGGGTGAATTGGCTTGTGGGTGAATTGGCTTGTGGGGTGAATTGGCTTGTGGGTGAATTGGCTTGTGGGTGAATTGGCTTGTGGGTGAATCGGCTTGTGAGTGAATTGGCTTGTGGGTGAATTGGCTTGTGGGTGAATTGGGTTGTGGGTGAATTGGGTTGTGGGTGAATTGGCTTGTGGGTGAATTGGCTTGTGGGTGAATTGGCTTGTGGGTGAATTGGGTTGTGGGTGAATTGGCTTGTGGGTGAATTGGCTTGTGGGTGAATTGGCTTGTGGGTGAATTGGGTTGTGGTTGAATTGGGTTGTGGGTGAATTGGCTTGTGGGTGAATTGGGTTGTGGGTGAATTGGCTTGTGGGTGAATTGGCTTGTGGGTGAATTGTGGGTGGCTTGTGGGTGAATTGCCAGCTCGACAGAGCGAAAGCGCCAGTCAGCATGAAGGGCTGCGCATGACATTTCTGTTTTATGTTTCCTGATTCGCTGCTGTAGTACCAACAGCAGCCTAAATTGGCTACTCTGTTTTACTTTCTGCTACCAGCACCAGCTTCTAGGCAGCTCCCTGAGACTGCCACTGGGCCAAACCCAAAGATTTCAGGAGCACTGGGAAAAAGGTAATGATAACGCCTGGTGGGGCGTGGTGTTAAGGGAACCCGTCGTTCGCGGGTAGGGAGCGGTCTTCTACCTCAACTGGACAAGCTACCATCACGGTTTACAACGACCTGCAACGCTAAGAGCGACCGAAGGGGGAATCGAACCCCCGACTCTTCATCCTCACAGAGATTTGGTCTGCCACTAGACCAATGTGTATCACTGAAAGGGGCTATGAGCACTGGGAAGCTGAAGATATGAGCTTACAGATGCCTAGGTTGCTATAGGTTTGGATGTAGACAGGGCCCAGGTAGCTGCCTAGAAGCTGCTGCTCGTAGCTGAAAAGAACAACCATGGTTGGCTACCCCTGGACTGAAACGTACGTAATCCACAGTGCTTTTTATTTCAGCTACGAGCAGCAGCTTCTAGGCAGCTCCCCTGACTGGCCACCCAGCCAAACATATAGAAGCATAGAGCATCTGGAAACAGATAGAATCATCTTTCCAATACTTATGAAATATTGGGGCTTAGCCCAGTGGCTGAATCAGGGAGCTGCCTAGAAGCTGCTGCTTGTAGCTGACAAGAACATCTATTGTCGGCTACCCCTGGACTGAAACATACGTACACCACAGTGCTTTTAATTCCAGCTACAAGCAGCAGCTTCTAGGCAGCTCCCTTGACTGGCTTTGCATGACTTGGCTTGGCTTGGCTTGGCTTGGCTTGGCTTGGCACTGCTGCACCAGTGGCTGGCCTATAAGCTGCTAGTAGTGTTTATACTACCCATGTTTACTGCGCCCGCAGACGGTGAGCAGCCTGAAGGCTGAAGCACCAAGTGATCAAGTAAAGAATCCTGGTAGAAACCTATGTAACTCTTTTCTTTTCTCAGGGGTGAGATGTAGTAGTGTTTATACTACCCATGTTTACTCCGCCCGCAGACGACGAGCAGCCTGAAGGCTGAAACACCATGTGCTCAAGTTCAACACATGTATGTATTGTCCCTCTGGTTGGTCGGTTGGTCGGCCGGCCTGTCGGTCGGTCGGTCAGTTGGACAGACAGACAACGATGCGACTCTGGGGGGGGCTCCCGCCGACAATCCAAACCAAACTCCACCCCCCACATCACCTTATCCACTCGTGTACTGATGTATTGCCTGGTACAGCCCCTCCCAGGTTTGCAAGAAGCAGTACAGATCCTCCCAGGTCTGCACCAAGTTAAAGGATTCCTGCCACCCGACAAGCAGCGCCACCTGAGGTCGCTCATAGAGCAAGAGCCATGGTTCAAAGCAGGGTTTAACCAAAGCATGCGCTTTGGTGACCTTCCTCCTTGGGCTTTGCTCCTCGGTCAGCGAGTCAGCCAAGTGCTGACCATGCAGCAGCTAGCACCGCCACATGTAAGTCACTGGTGTGTAATGCTTCTGGTTTTATGTATTGCATAGTTACACTCCTGTGCATGGTAGCAAATGAGAAGAGCATGCGTTTTGACGTTTTGAAATTAGGGCGTCAGGGCCTCCCCCCTGCCATGCCCCTTTTCCTTTACCTGAACATTTCCTCCCAAGAAACTGGTATCACCAGGCGAATCTGGCCACCCGGGAGCTCGTTCGTTTACTTCCCACAGAGCTCCTTCCCGTTTCTTGAATATTTCCCCCCACACAACTGCTTTGCTAACATCAAGCAGATGTGACCACCCGAGGGCGTTAGGGCCTCCCCCCCCCCTCGGCTGTGCACCTCTGTAGTGCTTCTTTTTTCATGTACTGCATGGTCACACTCCTGTGGATGGTAGCAGATGAGACGAGCTTGCGTTTTGATGTTGTAATATTAGGGCGTTAGGGCCTCCCCCTCCCTGGGCTGTGCACCTCTGTATGTTGCTACAATCCAGGGGTAGCCGAATAGGAGGTTGGTAGTGTGTGGTGTGTGGTGTGTGGTGAGTGGTGTGTGGTGTGTGGTGTGTGGTGGTGAGTGGGTGTGGTGTGTGGTGTGTGTGTGTGTGTGTGTGTGTTTGTGTGTGTAATGGTGGAAGGTGTGGTGGGCTGAGTGGGTGGGTGGAGGGGGGTGGAGGGGAAAGGGAGGGGGGGGGGGGGGGGGGGGGGGGGGGGGGGGTCTAGGAGGAAGATTGTATGTTGTTACAATCCAGGGGTAGCCAAATAGGAGGTTGGTAGTGTGTGGTGTGTGGTGTGCGGTGTGTGTGTCTGTGCACCTCTGTATGTTGTTACAGTCCAGGGGTAGCCAAATATGAGGTTGGTAGTGTGTGGTGTGTGTGTGTGTGTGTGTGTGTGTGTGTGTGTGTGTGTGTGTGTGTGTGTAAGTGTCTGTATGTTGTTACAATCCAGGGGTAGCCAAATAGGCTAAGGGGACTCGCCCAACCATGATATCAGGAGGAGCTGAAACGAAAAGAACACTGTTGAACTGAACCCCAAACAATTGTTTTTTCAACGGGCTCCCTGCGTTCGTGCTACAGTGGTAATTCAATTATGCAAGTAATTTAATTCAATGATACGGGCTGGCCCCCTCATTTATTTGTTTATTTAATTCAACGATACGGGCTGGCCCCCTCATTTATTTGTTTATTTAATTCAACGATACGGGCTGCCCCCCTTATTTATTTGTTTATTTAATTATACGATACGGGCTGGCCCCCTCATTTATTTGTTTATTTACTTATTTAATTCTACGATTCTACAACCTCTGACAGAAAGTCAGCCAAGTGCTGACCTCGCAGCAGATAGCAGCACTGTTTATTTTGGGGGCGACGCGTAGCAGCTTCCACCCAGCTCCATTGACCAGCGACTGAGCCAAGCCCAAAGATGACAGCTGCATTGGTATACCTGTCGTGCCAGCTTTCAGACACACTAAATAGCTCCAGGTTTGGCCCAAGGGTGGGTGAAAGGAGCTGCCTAGAAGCTGCTGTGCGTAGCCCAAAAACGAAAAAGCGTAATCAAGTCAGCCAAGTGCTGACCTTGGAGCAGCTAGCACCGCCATATGTGAGTCGTAGTGCTGCAACCTGAGAAGGGTTGTGCACGATAGCACAGCAGTGTACAGTACTACAGTACAGTAGTGCACAGTTCAGCAGTAAACAGTGCTGCTGTACTGATCAATACGTAGTGTATCAGGTTCCATGGGGATTGTCGATTTGGTTAATTGGTTTGGTTAGTTGATTTGGTCAGTTGATTTGGTAAGTTGATGTGGTTAGCTGGTTTGGTTAGTTGATTTGGTTAGTTGATTTGGTTAGTTACCGCCCTCAATGTAGCGGTGGTTTGTAATGAGGTGGTTTAGCAAGTAGCTCCTTCGCATGTCTTTCGTAGCACTGCTTGTTTTGTGTACTGCTTGTTTCATGTACTGCCGGTTTCATGTACTTCCTTTTTCATGTAGTGATTGATTCATGTACTGCTTGTTTACACTCCTGTGTGTATCCAATCTCCAAAGCAAAGCCAAAGCAAAAGCCAAAAGTCAAAGCCAAGCTAAAGAAAAATCCAAAGCCAAGCCAAAGCCAAAGCCAAAGCCAAGCCTAAGTCAATATCCAAAGCTAAGCCAATGCAAAACCCAAAGCCAAGCCAAAGTCAAAGTATAAATCCAAGCCAAATCAAATATCCAAAGTCAAAATCCAAACCCAAGCCATAGCAAAATCAAAATCCAAGCAAAATATATTACAAATAAAAATCAATTACAAATGCAAGTACAATAAATTACAAATACTAGTACAAGACTGCCCATACTAATTTGTTGAAAAATGTTTGTTGAAAGTTTGTTGAAAACACAAAAATACAACATGAATACAAGTCAATTACAAGTACAATAAATTAAAAATACGAAGCTGCCCATACTAGTTTGTTGAAACAATCATCTGTACATAAACCAAATCCTGAACTGCTTCAGATTGCCTCAGTCCTTGACCTGTACTGCTTTGGATGCTGGTACTCCACATCATGTACTGCTTCAGATTGCCTCAGTCCTTGACCTGTACTGCTTTGGATGCTGTTAAACCACATCATGTACTGCTTCAGATTGCCTCAGTCCTTGACCTGTACTGCTTTGGATGATGTTACTCCACATCATGTACTGCTTCAGATTGCCTCAGTCCTTGACCTGTACTGCTTTGGATGATGTTAAACCACATCATGTACTGCTTCAGATTGCCTCAGTCCTTGACCTGTACTGCTTTGGATGCTGTTAAACCACATCATGTACTGCTTCAGATTGCCTCAGTCCTTGACCTGTACTGCTTTGGATGCTGTTAAACCACATCATGTACTGCTTCAGATACTTGGGCAGATCCCCATCTTTGACCAAATGATTGCCAACCTGTACCGCTTCAGATACTTGGGCGGAGCCCCCTCTTTGACCAGATGATTGTCAACCTGTACCGTCCTGGGGAGGGGATAGCAAGACATGTGGACTTAGCGCGCTTTGAGGTACGCTTGTATGGCTTGGCTTCATGCTAGGCACACAACATACTTAGCACGCTATGAGGTACGCTTGTATGCTCTGAGGTACGCTTTTCTGGCTTGGCTTCATGCTAGGCACACAACATACTTAGCACGCTCTGAGGTACGCTTGTTTGCTCTGAGGTACGCTTTTCTGGCTTGGCTTCATGCTAGGCACACAACATACTTAGCAAGCTCTGAGGTACGCTTGTATGGCTTGGCTTCATGCTAGACACACAACATACTAGCACGCTCTGAGGTACGCTTGTATGCTCTGAGGTACGCTTGTATGCTCTGAGGTACGCTTGTATGGCTTGGCTTCATGCTAGACACACAACATACTTAGCACGCTCTGAGGTACGCTCGTATGCTCTGAGGTACGCTTTTCTGGCTTGGCTTCATGCTAGGCACACAACATACTTAGCACGCTCTGAGGTACGCTTGTTTGCTCTGAGGTACGCTTTTCTGGCTTGGCTTCATGCTAGGCACACAACATACTTAGCAAGCTCTGAGGTACGCTTGTATGGCTTGGCTTCATGCTAGACACACAACATACTAGCACGCTCTGAGGTACGCTTGTATGCTCTGAGGTACGCTTGTATGCTCTGAGGTACGCTTGTATGGCTTGGCTTCATGCTAGACACACAACATACTTAGCACGCTCTGAGGTACGCTCGTATGCTCTGAGGTACGCTTTTCTGGCTTGGCTTCATGCTAGGCACACAACATACTTAGCACGCTCTGAGGTACGCTCGTATGCTCTGAGGTACCCTTTCCTGGCTTGGCTTCATGCTAGACGCACCACATACTTAGCAAGCTCTGAGGTGCGCTTTTATGCTCTGAGGTACGCTTGTATGTCTTGGCGTCATGCTTAACACACAACATACTTAGCAAGCTCTGAGGTACGCTTCTATGTCTTGGCGTCATGCTAGACACACAACATACTTAGCACGATTTGAGGTATGCACTAATGTGCATCTGTAGGGATTCAAACCACGCACCTTCATCATTCCAACAAGCTCTACCATTGAGCCATTCGTCGTAACGAGATTCCACCCTAAAAATCATTAGGGTTTAGTGTTCAGGATTTAGGGTTTGTAACGGGATTCCACCCTGTACATCATTAGGGTTTAGGGTTTAGGATTTGTAATGGGATTCCACCCTATGCATCATTACACACATCTGTATATTATAGACAGCATAAATCACTCAGCCAATCAATCACACTTAGAGGCTTCCAAACAAACAATGAAAATTGTTACGCCTTGCCACGGGGTGTGAGGTTGAAGGGACCTTCCCGTTCGCGTCCACTGGGGAATGGTTACTATGGGTTTTGCTTTCCCGTTTTGCTTCCCGTACGCTTGCACTGGGGCCAACCACCTATAAAGTGTAAAACATGTAGTGTGTATAGCTTAACGTTATGCAAACTATATTTATTTTCTATTTAGCTTTACACACTATTTATATTATATTTAGCTATACACACTATTATTTTACTTTATATTAGTTAATACACCATCTATTATTTTTATTTTATAACTTAGCTCTTAGTTAACACACTCTCTATAATATTATTTTAGCTTTAATTATACACGCTATATTTTGAGTTTCTCACTCATCTCGCTCACCTCTTTACATGTTTGTATTTCTCCGGGTTTCTCTCTTATTTTTAGTGTTTTCTAACTTATTCCGCTCACCTCTTTATATTTTTTGTGTGTTCTAATTTTAATTTCGCCACCTCACTATAATTTTTGTGTTTCTAATTTATTTCGCCCTCCTCATTATATTTTTGTGTTTCTAATTTATTTCGCCCACCTCATTATATTTTTGTGTTTCTAATTTATTTCGCCCACCTCATTATATTTTTGCGTTTCTAATTTATTTCGCCCACCTCTTTTATATATTTGTATTTTCTTCACTTAATTTTTGTGTTTCTAATTTAGTTTCGCCCCACCTCATTATATTTGTATTTCTCACTTATTTTTGTGTTTCTAATTTATTTCGCCCACCTCATTATATTTGTGTGTTTCTCACTTATTTTTGTGTTTCTAATTTATTTCGCCCACCTCTTTATATTTTTGTGTTTCTCACTTATTTTTGTGCTTCTAATTTATTTCGCTCACCTCTTCATGTTTTTGTGTTTCTCACTTATTTTTGTGTTTCTCACTTATCTTGCTCACCTCTTTTTTTTTCTTTTTTCTCACTCATTTTTGTGTTTCTCACTTATCTCGCTCACCTCTTTATTTATTTATTATTTTTTGTGTTCCTCACTCATTTTGTGTTTCTCGCTTATTCTGCTCCACCTCTTTATATTTTATTACTTTATGCGTTCTCCGGGTTTTCTCACTCATTTTTTGTATCTCTCACCAGGTCTCACTTGTTTTTGTGTATCTCACTAAAAACATGTTTCTCACTTATTTTTGTTTCACACTCTTGTGGTTCTCACTCTTTGGGGCCGTATCTCACTTTTATTCGCTTACCTATTCGCTCCACCTCACCTCTCCACCTCTTTTGTGCGCTAATCACTTTCTTGCTCACTTCTTTGCTCCACCTCACCTCTCACACCCCACCGCACCTCGCCTCTCCACCTATTTTTGTTTCTTCTATCGTCGTTATTCGCTCACCCCTTCGCTCCACCTTATCCTCACACTCAACTCCCTCTCCACCCCTACCTCACCTTGGCTCCATGCGTCCACCTCACCTCTCTCCACCCCACCGCAACTGCTCCACTCCACCCAACCGCTCCAACCCACCTCACCTAACCGCTTTTTTGTGGTTTCTCACTCACCGCTTTTTGTGTATCCCCGCTCCCCACACCGCTGGTTACGACGGGCTTCCTTAACACCACGCCCCACCAGGGGCGTTATCATTACCTTTTGTGCGTTCTCACTTATCTCGCTCTCAACTTCTTCCCCAATGCAATCAGGAATGGTATTGTAAGTGTGAGCTTGGGTGACCCAGTGGTTTATGCGGCTTCAGACCTCTCACATCTCTGATACCCCCAACCAAGCCAAGCCAATGCCTGCTGCTGATAGCAACCAAGCCAAGCCAATGCCTGCTGCTGATAGCAACCAAGCCAAGCCAATGCCTGCTGCTGAAAAGCAATCAGCCAAGCCAATTGCCATGCCTGCTGCTGATAGCAACCAAGCCCAAGCCAATGCCTGCTGCTGGGATAGCAAACCAAGCCAAGCCAATGCCTGCTGCTGAAAGCAAATCAGCCAAGCCAATGCCTGCTGCTGATAGCAACCAAGCCAAGCCAATGCCTGTTGCTGAAAGCAATCAAGCCAAGCCAATGCCTGCTGCTGATAGCAACCAAGCCAAGCCAATGCCTGCTGATGAAAGCAATCAAGCCAAGCCAATGCCTGATGCTGACAATGTTGCCAACCAAGCCAAGCCAATGCCTGTTGCTGACAACATCACAAACTCAAGACAGCCGGACATGTCATCGGTGCTTGAGGAACCCAAAACTACTGCTGGTGCTGAGGATTCTGATGCTGATGGTACTGCTGGTTGCTGAGGAATTCTGATGCTGATGGTACTGCTGGGCTTGCTGCTGCTGATGATGGTGCTGCTGCTGAATGGTGCTGAGGATTCTGATGATTGATGGTGCTGCTACTGCTGTGCTGAGGATAGTTCTGATGCTGATGGTGCTGCTGCTGATGCTGGCTGATAACGATCTGGCACAAGACCTGCTGCTGGTGAAAAATACGATCCCGACAGTGGGCCGCTCACAATATCGTAAATCCAAGACAGCCTGGCAACTTCCTCCAACAGTAGTTGTACATCGCACAAGCGTACTGCAGAGCCTCAGCCCTGCAACGCAGCACAGCACAAGTGTCAGAAAGTATCAAGCCATGATCTTGAAATAAAAAACCCTGATGTGGAGATCACAAACCCTGACGTGGGGATCACAAACCCTGATATGGAGATTCAAAAACCCTGACCATGGAGATGCACAACCTGATGTGGAGGATCACAAACCATGACACAGATGAAGTACAGGTATGTGTACCTTCAAATTCATTAGATATATTGAGCTCAGCACAAGTGTCAGAGTATCAAGCTATGATCTTGAAATTCAAAACCCTGATGTAGAGATCTCAAAGCCTGATATGGAGATCACAAACCCTGAGGGTGAAGATCACGAACCATGATGCAGATGAAGGTTAGTGACAGGTATGTGTGACTTCTCAAAACTTGATTTGATTTATTGGACACAGCACGTTTCATCAAGCAAAAAATAAAATAGAAATAAATAAATAGAGAACATCACATAACCAGGACACCAACTCACCCTTGTGGCGACAAATGCTCACACACACATCACCTCCCCCCCCCCTACCGCGCCCCCCCCACCCCCCACAGCACAGCGATTACACGACACAATCACACCCCACGCACGATTAGTAGATAGTAGAGTATATCAGGAGAACCCCCACCGACACACCACACACACCACCCACCACCCACACACAACCCACCCCACAGCACATACCAACACACGCCACACACCAGTACGCCCTACGAGCACTTCATTTACCCCCCACATGCAGCATACCCCCCACACAAGGTCAAGCACACACAGTACACAACACGACACACACACACACAGCACGACTACTCGAGCACGCCCCCAGCAGCAGCAGGCCCCCCCCCCCCTTACGCCGGGGTACCCCCCCCCACACACACACAGCAATAAGCGCGAGACACAACAGTACAACAACACGAGCATACCCCACACACTCACACTGCAGGACCCGACAGCGTATTCTTACAACACACAGCATGAGGCCCGACACGTAATACTCCTACACACACACACACACACACATACCCACACATACTCCCACACGAGCACAGCTCACACAAGCAGTGCGAACACACATTGATACACAGCACACACGACAACTCACACACACACACGACACACACTCACACACTCACACACACACACACAACATTCACACACTGAGCGACACGCACATTCTCCACACTCACACACACAGCACCACACACACGCACTCACTCCTCACTCACCAAACCCACACACACACACCTCACACACATCACACACATACACACACTCACACCCGCATCAGAGCGAAGGCACTACACTCACACACACACACACCGGATACCACACACTCACACCCACATGGCACACGATCGACGATGACACAACACACACAGCGATAAACGATAGAGACACGCACACACACGGGTCATACACACCACTACTCGCACACCGTCGAGACACGCCACACAGCAGCACACTAACACACCAGCGACAATACTCACACATCTCACACACTCAGATATGCGCAGCGCATCACAGCCCCACTCACCATCGAGCACACACGACAGATCACACAACACATACTTCACACATACGTCACAGCCAACCTCGAGAATATCCACACACTCATACAGGCCCCACACGCCACACACACACAACACACACACAACACACATACTCACACATTTACTCACACACTCACACTATCCACACACTCACACCCCAACACGCACACACACACACACAGCACGGATGATCTGCAGCAGGCATACTCACACACTCACATATGCCACACACTCACACCTCCCACACGCAGCGCACACACACTAGTATCACATACACACCACGGATAGGGGTTAGTCACACGGAGTAGCGTCCACGCTTCGAATCATTAATCCACACAGGCTCACAGCGCCTCTCACACGCGACGAGCACTAGACAACAGCAACACAGGGGGAGCATCTCACAGATAGCCACGAGCATACTCACAGCACTCACGAGTATCCCACACTTCCACCCCACAGCGCTACACACAACACACATACGATAGGCACATACGCAACCGAGTAACTCCAGCACATCACATATCCACACAGCGTCAGCAGCCCACACGTCACAACACACAACACACACACATACTCACCACATAGTCACGACTACTCACATATCCACACACTCACAGCCCCCACACGCACACACACACACACACACCACATAACTCACACATACTACACACCATTCTCACATTAGTACACACTCCACACCCCACGACGCACACACACACCACACACGACGACACTAACACACATACTCGACACGATAACGTCAGCAACAGCTCATCATATAGAGTGCGCACACACACCACACCCACAGCGCACACCATCACAGCACGAGCGAGTACACAGGCGATACTGCATCACAGGACTCTAAACGTCGCGACTCACATAATCCAGCATCTATACTTCACGAGCCCCACGACGCACACACTCACACACCACAAAACCACAGACGATGACGTCATCACAATTACTCACACCTCACATATTCCACAGCAGCTTGCACACCCCCACACGCACATAGCACACACATACACGATTGACACAGCCACATAGCTCACACAGTACTCACCACTCACATATCACACACTCACACCCCAAGCGCTCACACAGGGCGACTACCACACTGTTAAGCGCATCAGAGCAATACTCACACATGTACTCACACACGTACACATATTCCACAGCGAGCTGCGACACGGCCCACGGACGCACCCACCTATGCGAGCCCACAGTATTAAACACACATACTCACAGCCAGTGACTCACGACTCTTCTCACAGGTGATCCAGACCAGCTCACACCGCGAGCATGCACTCAACACAGACATATCGGGATGGATAACACACGATACTAGCAGACACTACTCACACAACTCACATGATCCACACACTATCCGGCGCACCCGCACCACACACACACACAACAGCAGTACGTGCACACTACGTCACACCACCATCAGGGGATATCGCTATACAACACTCACACCCCACGGTAGGAGAGACGTACACACAGACACAACGGTCAGCGCGACATACGGCCACCTTAGTCAGAACACTCACATAGTCCGACACATCATACACGAGCCTCCCACCACTACGCACACACACACACACACAATTACTACACATACTCCACTACACTCACATTCACACACTCACACCCACACGCACACACACACACCACCACACACACACATACTCACACACGATTACTCGAACACATCACATATCTACACCACTCACACCCACACGCACACACACACACACACGACACGACACATTGAGCTCACACATACTCACACACTCACATATGCCACGACACACGCACACCCACACGCAGCGATACACGACACGAGCATACAGCAGTTCAAGCATTACTCACACGATACTCACCACAGTCGATCAATGAGTCCAGCACACTCACACTCCCCACACAGCGCACACACAGCCACACAGAACTCACAATACTGCGACGATTACTACACACACTATCAATGAGTCACGAGCACTCACACCCCACGACGGCCACTCGACACGACAGCACACACACACACACACACATACGCACACATACATCCAGCACTTCACACGAGTTCCACACCACTCACGACGCACACGCTACAGCACGCACAGCACACACACACAGCTACGGAGTGCCACCACATTACTCACACATCACATATCCACACACTCACACCCCACATGCACACACCACACACACATACACACACAACTCACACTGAGCTCACAACTCACATATTCCACGCGAGCTCACACCCCACACGCGACAGTTAAGGCACACACATCATGCATACACACACATACTCACACATTACTCACACACTCACATATCCACCAGCACTCCACACCCCCTACACGCACACAGCACACACACACACACATTAACTCACCACATACTCGACACAGGCTCAGCATAGTCCACACATCACTCCCCACACGCACCACACACACACACCACACACTTACTCAGCGACATACTCACACATACTCACGGATATCCACACACTCACACCCCACGGACGCAAACACACACACACCACACATACTCAGCGACATACTATGCAGAACACACTCTCATATGCCACACGACTCCTATCTAACCCAACAGCGCGACCACACACTCACCACACACACACACAGTACTCAGCAGAGTGACGCGGACTAGCTCCGACATATTCCACACACTCACACCCCGACAGCGTCACACACAGCACACACAGCGAGCAATACTCACACATGACGTCACTAACCACTCACATAGCCGACACACTCACCACCCTGCAGCGGCACGACACACCACACACACCACACACGACGACACTAGGGATATCATTCACACATAGCGTCACACTCCGAGCTATCTCACACGCGACCGCACACACACACACACACACCACGCACAGTCTACGACACATACTCACACATACTCACACACTCACATATCCACACCTACACCCCACACGCACACACATCTATCACACAGCGAGTCACATACTCCCACCACATACTCACACACTCACATATCCCACACAACTCACACCCATCACGCACACACAACACACACACATAGCACTAAAACAATACTGACACTCAATACTCACAGCACTCAGCAATATCACACGAGCTCACACCCGCATCACGCGACACGACACACACACACACACACACTCATACTCACACATACTCACACACTCAATATCCACACCTCACAACCCCACACACACACACACACACATACACACACATACTCACACATACTCACACACTCACATATCCACACACTCACACCCCACACGCAGCTATCGACCAGCGACACACACAAACACACATTACTCACACGATTACATCACACATCATCACATGAGGTCCACACGAACTCACACCCCACGACGCTATCACACACCACACACACGACATACAGGACAACATACTCCACGATCATACGGTCAGCGAGCAGGAGTTATCACACATGCGCAGCACGACTCACACCGCCACTAATGCACACACCACACGACACTGACACTATACATAGCGTGCAACGAGAACATACTCACACTCACATATCCACACAACTTCAGCGACCCCAACGGGGCACACTCCCACACTCAGGTACACACACATACTCAACACATACTCACACACTTCACATATCCACACACTCACACCCCACACGCACACCACACACACGAGCAGGCACATAAACGACGGGAGTACTTACACACATACTCACACACTCACATATCCACACACTCACTCCCAACACGCAACCACACACACACACACACACACAATTACTCACAACCATACTCCACACACTCAACATATCCACACACTCACCACCCCACACGCACACACACACACACCACCACATACTCACACATACTGCGACCACACATCAGCAGTGATACCACCACACTCACACCAACCGTACGCACGCGAGCACACACACACACCACACGGATATCTTCACAGCGATACTCACACACTCAACATATCCACACGACTCACACTCCACCGACGGACGCGACACGATCAACACGACCTCAACGACACAGCGATACTCACACGAGTACTCAGCTCGACACTCACATTATGCGCACCTACCACACCCCACACGCAGCAGAGGCGATCACACACACACACACACAGTGATGTACAGAGCACTACTCACCACACTCAATATCCACACACTCACACCCCACACGCGACACACAGCAGACACAGCAGCCGATACACACGACGAGCGACCAATACTCACACATACTCACACACTCACATATCCACACTCACACCCCACACGCAACAACACACACACCACACACAATTAACTCCACACAATATCACACCACTCACATATCCACACACTCACGACCCGCACTACAGGCACACGAAAGCACACAACACACACATGACTAGACAACACGGATACTCAACAGCGATACTCAACACCTCGTAGCGATATCCACACACTCACACCCCGGACACTCTCTAAGCACAGCAGCGACGACTAACACGACGATTTTACAACGGTACATACTGCAGCAGGCAGTACTTCAACAGCAGCTCGGAGCTAAGGGTATCCACACACTCGATCACGCGGCGCGACACACAGGCTAGAGCGGCAAGCTAGGAACTAGAGCGCATACAACAACACAGTACGTGTGCACACATACTCAGCTATAGCCGACATGACCACACGGATTCAAACACCCGGCTCAGGAACGCACCAGCGATAACAGCCACGACGACAGGAGCGATTCAGGCTCAACACAGGTAAGGCAAGTTAGCTCACACACTTCACATATCCAACACACTCACACCCACGAGCGCACGAGGCACACACAGCAGCAAACTAGACAGCAGGCACTACACATATGCGGACACCATACTCGACTACACTCGGATTACGACATGACCGATCTACACTCAACACCCGGCACGCAGCGACAGCAACACACACACACACACACACACGATAGGCTCACACATACTGCACGATCAGGATCAGGTACACATAGTTTTCCACACAACGTACGTGCACACCCCGACACGCACACTGACGAGCACACACCGGTTAATACAGCGAGCGACATTACTCACACATAGCTGCATACACTACGATCAGGCGATTAGCCACCACACTCAGCACCGCCACACGCACAGCACACACACACATTAACACACACATACTCACACATTACTCACACACTCACATATCCACCACACTCACACCCCACACTGCACACACACACACACACGACACATACTCACACATACTCACACCACTCAACATATCCAACACTCACTCCCCACAGGTCGGCGGGCACACACACAGCAGCACACACAGCACACAACAGTTACTTCACAGCAGATGATACTCGATTCTACACTCACGCTAAATCCACACACTCACACCCCTAGCATCAGCGACAGCGAGCACACACACATGACTCAGCGATGGCAGTCTCACACAGCCACTAATAAGTCCACGACTAAGCGTCATACAGAGACCCAACACGGGCACACGACGAGCACACACAGCGATCGAGGCACACATACTCACACATACTCACACACTCACATATCCGAGTAGGCGAGCTCAGAGTACACTCGGCACAGGCTACACACCACACACACACACACACGCACCAGCATTGAGTCACACATACTCACACAGGTCTATCACAAGTCGCGAGCACAGCTCACACCTACCGTAATACGAGATCAGCGACGACACACACCAGCACAACAGCTGGGATACTCACACATACTCTAGCATTCAAGCCTCACATGTCCACACGACTACTACACCGCGTCGGACAGCGCACTAGCGGAACGTAGGGCACACACACACACACACACAGGCGAGTTTACATGTCTAAACACATGATTAGTCGAATATCTAAGCGGTGGATGCATATGGCGCTCAATAGCACTCAGTAGCAAGCACCCGCATAGGGCGTTGACGGCACAGCGACCATTACAAGGCACACACATCTCTCTACATACGCACACAGTTAGTATACTGCTACTCTTGACCTATCCACTAGCCACGGTCAAGCTGCACGACGCCCTACAGGGTCGTAGCGGAACACACACAGCACCTAGCGGAGTAGTAGGCACACACATACCACACATTTTACTCACACCACTCAACATATCCACACAACTTCACCCCCACACGCACACACAACACACACACACACACACATACTCACAACATACTCACACACTCACATATCCACACACTCACACCCCACACGCACACACACACACACACACACCACACATACTCACCATCCATTACTCACACACTCACATATCCACACACTTCACACCCCACACGCACACACACACACACATACACACACTACTCACACAACTCACACACTCACATATCCACACACTTCACACCCCACACGCACACACACACCACACACACACATACTCACAACATACTCACACACTTCACATATCCACACCACTCACAACCCCACACGCACACAACACACACATTACACATACACATACTCACAAATACACACAACTCACATTATCCCACACACTCACACCCCACACGCACACACACACACACAGACACAACACCACATACTCACACATACTCCACCACACTACATATCAACACACTCACACCCCACCACGCACACACACCACACACACACACACACCAATCTCACACTACTGCACAACTCACATATCCACACACTCACACCCCACACGCACACACACACACACACACACACATACTCAACACATACTTCACACACTCACATATCCACACTCACACCTCCACACGCACAACACACACACACACACACACACACACACCACACACAACATTACTCACACACACACATATCCACACACTCACACCCCACACGCACACACACACCACACATCACACACATACTCACACATACTCCACCACTCACATATTCCACACACTCCACCACCCCCCCACGCACACACACACACACATACACATACACAACACTCACACATATCACACACTCACATTATCCACACACTCACACCCCACACGCACACACACACACACACACACACACATACTCACACATACTCACACCACCTCACATATTCCACACCCCTCCACACCCCACCACGCACACCACACACACACCACACAACGACACTTACTCATCACATACCTCACACACTCACATATCCACACACTCCACACCCCACACGCACACACACACACACACACATACTCACACATACTCACACACTCACATATCCACACACTCACACCTCCACCACGCACACACCACAACTACACACACACACACACACACACACACACTTCACACATACTCACACACTCACATATCCACACACTCACACCCCACAGTCGCACCACACACACACACACAACACACACTCACACATACTCACACCACTCACATATCCACACACTCACACCCCACACGCACACACACACACAACATACACATACACATACTCACACATTCACACAACTACATATCTACACACTCACACCCCACATGCAACACACACACACACACACACACACATACTTCACACATACTCACCACATCTCAACATATACACACACACTCACACCCCACACACACACACACACACACATACACACACATACTCACACATACTCACCACTCACAATCCACACACTCACACCCACACGCACACACACACACACACACACACATACTCACACATACTCACACACTCACATATCCACACACTCACACCCCACCACGCACACACACACACAATAGCATCACTACACACACTCACACATACTCACACACTCACATATCCACACACTCACACCCCACACGCACACACACTACACGACACTTAAGCGGACACATACTCACACGATAGCTTCATCAACGGATACGAGACAGGATCCACACACTCACACTCCAACGCACACACGACACAGGCTACACATACGACCACACTCACACATACTCACACACTCACATATCCACACACTCACACCCCACAGCGCAACACACACACACACACACACACAAACACATACTCACACACTCACATATCCACACACTCACACCCCACACGCACACACACACACACACATACACACACATACTCACACATACTCACACACTTCACACTATCCACACACTCACACCCCACCACACACACACACACACAACACACACACAACATACTCCACCACATACTCACACACTACATACCACACAACTCACACCCCACAGCACCACCACAACACACATACACACACATACTCACACATACTCACACCACTCACATATCCACACACTCACACCCCACACGCACACACACACACACACACACATACTCACACATACTCACAGCACTCATCATATCCACACACACTGCACACCCCACACGCACGAGCGACACACACATATCAGGACACACGAGGTAGAGCGCACATCTAAGTACTCACACACTCACATTATCACTCTCCCTCT
>JAJSRW010001357.1:15000-58231 GCA_022414725.1 Microglena sp. YARC | reverse complement strand
TCTCCTAACTCTCTGCTGCTCCTGCTTGCAGCTGTTTTGTTTACTGCTGCTGCTGTTTATGGCTGCTGCTTTTTGTTACTACTGCGCTTCTTCCTACTGCTGCTGCTTGCTGCTGCTGTTGTTACTGCTGGCTGCTGTTGATGATTTTCCATGCTGCTGCTGCTCTGCTGTTTACTAGCTGCTTTCCTACTGCTGCTGCTTGCTTCTGCTCCTGCTGGCTGTGATGCTCTGAATTCTCTGTTTTACTACTGCTGCTTACCTACTGTGCTGCTGCCCCTGCTTGCGCTGCTCCTGCTTGCTCTGTTGTGTAATACTGCTGCTGCTGTTGATTGCTGCTTAGTGTTGTTAACTATCTGCTTCTCCCTACTTGCTGCTCTCTGCGTTTTACTGCTGTTTGCTGTTGATGCTGCTGCTGTTGTTTACTGCTGCTGCTTCTCCTGCTTGCTGCTGCTGCTCTGCTGCGCTTGCTGTTTATGCTGCTGTTGTTGATCTGCTGCTGTTGTGTTACTACTGCTGCTTCTCGCCCTTACTGCTGCTGCTGCCTCCTGCTGCGCCTGATATGTTAGTACTGCTGCCTTCTCTACTGCTCTGCTTGCTTCCTCCTCCTCCTGCAAGCTCTGCTGCTGCTGTGTTACTGCTGCTCGTTATTTAGAGGCTGGAGTGGTGCTGATGCCTGTTGTTAACTACTGTGCTGAGTTGTCTACTGCTTGCTTGGGCTTTGCTCCTACTCGCTAGCTGCTGGCTCATGGTTGCTGCGTGCTTCTCCTGACTGCTGTCGTGCTTTCTCCTATTGCTATGCTGCGTATCGTGCAGTCTGAAAAACGTGGCGGGCTGCTTGGCTGCTGGAGCCGTGACTGCGTGCGGTAATAGGTTGTGGCTAGTGGAAGTTGTCGTTGAAGTACGGGGTGGTGGATTTGTTCGCTTCGCTGTTGTTTGGTGTGAGCTCGGCTTTCGAGCTTAGATGGTGTTACGGGTGGGACTGGAGAAAGGTGATAAGGTTGGATCGCTGTGCTCCTAGGCTGCTTGGTGGATTCTGTGCTGCTGTGTTTACTATGGCTGCGTGTCGGCTGTTGATGCTTCTGTGTTGTTGTTACTGAAGGGTGTTTACCTGTTTTGTGGGTTAGCTGCTTACTCCTTACTGCTGCTGCTGGGTGAGACTTGGGGGTTGGTTGGTGCTTATGGCTTGCTGTAGATTAGGCTGTGTTAACACTGCTGCTGTCGGTTACTCGTAACGTGATCGAAGCGAATGGTGCTATCGTTTTATTTGGCTGTGGATCTTAGTCTGCTGGTTGGCTCCACTGATGGCTGCTGTGTTTGTTATACTGCTGGCTGGTGATGGTGTGGTTTGGGCGGCGATGGTGTATATGTTATTAGAATAAACGGAAGTTGATGCTGGGGACTGATCCGTTAAACGTGCCTTCCTGGGGCGATTGCTTTGCTGAAAAGAGTGAGGGCTCCTGCTAAGCTGCTAAGCGGCTGCTGAAATTGCTGGGTTGTTACTGCTTCGAGGTTGTGGTTGATAAGTCTTCAGGCATTAAAGGCATAGTCTGGATAAGTGGTGGCGTTATACTTGTCAAAGTTTGTTGCGAATGTTAGTAAAGCGAGTGAGCGTCTCGAACTACTCGGATAGTTCCTTCGGTGTTCTCTCGACTCGTGTCCTGGATCGTCTTTTTGTAGGGTGCTGCTGCTGTTTCTAGATTGGGTAGCTTTTGCATTTGGTGGGGTTGAAAAAGTGCGTGCTTGTTGTGGCTTTTTAGGCTTGATTGGTTGGTTGTTCCGGGGAGTGAATGGTCTGCTAGCTGTTGTGGTAGACCTATGTGGAGGGGTGGCTAGTGCTGGCCTGCTGTTGTTGTTCCTCTGTCGTGAGCTTCTCTCTCCTGATTTGGGGCTGAAAGAGCCTTCATATGTATTGATGTCCTACCGGAGCTCAGCTTCTCTTGTTTCTTTGGCTGCTGATTTCCTCTGCTTCTGATGCTATTTCTTCTATACATATATCCTTCATGCTGAATTCTTCTTCTGCTGGTCTCGCTTCTGCTGCTACGGCTACTGTTGCTTCTTTTCTCCTACTGCCTCCAGCTGCCTTCTATCCTACTGCTGCTGTTCTGCTTTTCTCAACTGCCTACGACTGCTGAGCTCCTACTAACTTACTGTACTGCTGCTGCTGCTTCTCCTACTCTCCACTCCTCTGCTGCCTACTCCTACGCTGCTCTTCTCCTACTGCTGCTGCTGCTCCTGCTGCTGCTGCTTCTCATACTGCTCCTACTCCTACTGCTGCTACTCCTACTGCTGCTGCTGCTGTTTCCTTCTTTACATTTCTCATGCTGCTGGCTTCCTCGCTGCTTCTCCCACTGCTGCTGCTTCTCCTGCTGCCTGTTGTTGTTACTGCTGCTGCATTTCCTCTGCTTCTGCAGCTCTTTCTTCTTATATTATATATTCTGCTTGCTTCCTCCGCTTCAGCTGCGCAACGTGTGCTGCTTACCTCCGCTTCAGCGCGAAACAACGGTCTGCTTCCTCCGCTTCAGCTGCCAGCAACGTGTGCTGCTTCCTCCGCTTCAGCTGCTGCAACGTGTGTGCTTCTCCTTTCTGCTCCTCTGCTATCTCATTCGGCTGTTTTCTTACGCTAAGCTGCCACTGCTGCTGCTGTTACTGCGCCACTGCTGCTGCCTTTCCTCTTATCTACGACTGCTGCTGTTACTTCTAGCGCTTCTGCTGTTGCTGCTCCTTACTGGCTGCTGCTGCTGCTGCTTTGCTGCTGCTGCTGCTGCTGCTGCTGCTGCTGCTGCTCGGCTGGCTGCTGCTGCTGTCGCTGCCGCTGCCACTGCCACTGCTCTGTCGCTTTCGCCTGCTCTGCTGCTACTTCCTCTTATTCTACGACTGCTGCCTGCTTACTATCTAGCGCTTCTGCTGTGCTGCTCCTACTGCTGCGCTGCTGCTGCTTGCTGTCGCTGCCACTTGCTGTCTGCGCTGTCCCTGCTGCCTGCTGCACTTCCTCTTATTCTACGACTGCTGATGTTACTCTAGCCCTTCTGCTGTTGCTGCTCCTACTGCTGCTGCTGCTCTGCTGTACGCTCCACTGCTGCTGTGCTGCGCTGTCCTGCGCTGCCTACTTATTCTTATTCTACGACTGCTGCTGTACTTCTAGCGCTTCTGCTTTGCTGCTCTACTGCTGACTTTCTGCTCCTGCTGCCTGTCGCTGCCGCTGCCCCACTGCTGCTGTCGCTGTCGCTTCGCTGCTCGCTAGTCGCTGCTGCGCTTACTACTTCCTCTTATTCTCATTACGACTCTGCTGTTACTTATAGCGCTTCTGCTGTTGCTGCTCCTACTGCTGCTGCCTGCTGCTCGCTGCTGCTTGCGCTTGCGCTGCTTGTCGCTGCCGCCTGCCACATTGCCGCTGTCGCTGTCGCTTGTCCTGTCGCTTCGCTGTCGCTGTCGCTGTCCTGTCTCTGTCGCTGTCCGCTGCTTGCTGCTGCTACTTCCTCTTATTCTACGACTGCTGCTTACTGTCTAGCGCTTCTGCTGTTGCTGCTCCTAACTGCTGCGCTCCTACTGCTGCTGCTGCTGCTTTGCTGTCGCTCCACTGCTGCTGATTGCTTCGCTGTCGCATGCTGCTCTGCTACTTCCTCTTATTCTACGACTGCTGCTGTTACTTCTAGCGCTTCTGCTGTTGCTGCTCCTACTGCTGCTGCTGCTGCTGCTCTGTCCTGCCACTGCCACTGCCACTGCTGCTGTCGCTGTCGCTGTCGCTGCTGCTGCTGCTACTTCCTCTTATTCTACGACTGCTGCTGTTACTTCTAGCGCTTCTGCTGTTGCTGCTCCTACTGCTGCTGCTGCTGCTGCCTGCTGCTGACGCTGCCACTGCTGCTGTGCTGTCCTGTCGCTGCTGCTGCTGCTATTCCTCTAATCTACGACTGCTGATGTTACTTCTAGCGCTTCTGCTGTTCGCTCCTACTGCTGCTGCTCTGCTCTTCTGTCGCTGCCACTGCCACTCTGCTGTCGCTGTCGCTGCTGCTGCTTGTGAAGCTCTACTTTGGCCTGCTCTCTATGGCTCCGACGGTCTACGACTCCTCAGCTGATCCTGGCTCTTAGGCTGCTGCTGCTACTCTCTAATTCTACGACTGGCTGATGGTTACTTTTAGCGCTTCAATGCTGGGACCGAGAGAGTGGTCGCTGCTCTGTTGGCTACCACTGTGTGCTGCTGGCTGCTTGCTGCTACGCTGTGCTGCTGCTGCGACGCTTCGATGTCAGTGTAGACTGCCTTGCACCTATTAAGCTTGCTGCATCTGATGTGATGCGTAGGCGTGTTGATGCTACTCTGCGCTGCTGCTCGCTTTGTCGTCGCTGTGTGTGGTGTGCTGGGGCCTGCTGCACTTCTTTATTCTTCCTGTGCTGTTACTTCTAGAGTCTTCTGTGTTTGCGTGTCTATGCTGTGGCTGCTGCTGCTTCTGTGTGCACTGCGACTGTAGTGGTGCTGTGCTGCTGCTGCTGATATTCCTTATTCTAACGCTGCTGGATATTTCTTTGAGTTGACTGGTGGCCTGCTTACTGCTGCTGTGCTCTGCTTCTGTCGCTGCCACTGCCACTGCTTGCTGTCACTGTCGCTGTGGTGCAAGCTGCTTGCTGCTACTTCCTCTTATTCTACGAAAACTGCTGCTGTACTGTCTAGCCCGCTTCTGCTGTTGCTCCGCTCCTACGCTGCTGCTGCGGCTGGCTTCTGTCGCTGCCACTGCCACTGCTGCTGTCCACTGTCGATGTCCTGCTGGGCTGCGCCTACTTCTCTTATTTCTACGACTGAATGCTGTTACTTCTAGCGCTTCTGCTAGTTCTGCTCCTACTGCTGCTTCTGCTGCTGCTTCTGTGGCGCTGTGGTTGGTGCCACTGCCATGGCACTGCTGCTGTGCGTGGTCGCTGTCGCTGCTGCTGCCTGCTACTCCTCTTATTCTACGACTGCTGCTGTTACTTCTACGCGGCATTCTGCTGTTGCTGCTCCTACTGCCTGCTGCTTTGATGCTGCTTTCTTGTCGCTGCCACTGCATGGCTGCTTTCTGTCGCTTGCACTGCCAGGCTGCTGTGCTGTTGCTGTCGCTGTCGCTGCTGCTGCTACTTCCTCTTATTCTACAACTGCTGCTGTTACTTCTAGCGCTTCTGCTGTTGCTGCTCCTACTGCTGCTGCTGCTGCTGGCTGTCGGCTGCCGCTGTCGCTGTCGCTTGGTCGCTGTCGCTGTCGCTGCTTGCTGCTGCACTACTTCCTCTCCTTTATACTGCTGCTGCTGTTACTTTAGCACTTTCTGCTGCTGCTCCTACTGCTGCTGCTGCTGCTGCTGTTGTCACTACCCTGCTGCTACTTCTCTTCTTCTACTGCTGCTGCTGCTGTTAACTTCTAGGCACTTCTGCTGCTGCTCCTACCGCTGCTGCCGCTGTTGTTGCAGCTGCTGCTTCTTCTCCTTCTACTGCTGCTGCTGTTACTTCTTCTTCTTCTACTGCTGCTCCTCCTGCTGCTCCTACCGCTGCTGCCGCTGTTGTTGCTGCTGCTGCTTCCTCTCCTACTGCTGCTGCTGCTGTTACTTCTAGCGCTTCTGCTGCTGCTCCTGCTGCTGCTGTTGTTTTTCTGTTCCTGCTGCTGCTTGCACTCTTCCTATGCTGGTGATTTTAGCCCTACCGCTGCTGCTGCTGCTGCTGCTGCTGCTTCCTCTCCTACCTGCTGCTGCTGCTGCTGTTACTTCTACCTATTCTGCTGCTGTTCCTGCTGCTGTTATGTGTACTTTTTTCTGCTTCTGCTGCTGCTTTCCTCTTTCTACTGGCTGATTTAAACTGGTCCTACGGACGGTGCCGCTGCTGCTCCTATATTCTTCTACTGCTGCTGGTTATGTTGGTGTAATATGTGTGTGTGTGTGTGAGAGTGTGTGTGTAATGTGAGAGAGTGTGTTCCACAATTGTGTGTGTGTGTGTGTGTGTGTGTGTGGTGGGGGTTGTGGGGGAGGGTTTTGGGGGGAGGGACGCGTGCGGGTCCACGGGGGGGGGAGGTGGGAAGTTTGTGAAGTGGGTGGCGGTGGGGGTGTGGGGTGGGGGAGGGGGGGAGCGTCCTCCGTACCCGTCTTCCAATGTAGAACTTGCGTCTCGTCAATGAACTTCCTGACTCGATAATGTCACAGATGTGGCCAGTGTTGCAGGCTTCACGTAGGCGCTTCAATATCTGTGTTTGCGTATGTGTTTGGTTGGTTGTGTTTGGTTGGTGGTTGGTTAGTTGGAACACGTTTGGTTGGTTGGTTAGTTGGTTGGTGGCTGGTTGGTTGGTTGTTGGTTGGTTGCTGTTGTTGGTTGGGTTGTTGTTGGGTGGGTGGGTGGGTGGGTGGGTTGCCAGTGTTGCAGGCTTCACAGGGTAGGCGTTCAATCATCTGTTTTGGTTGGTTAGTTGGTTGGTTGGTTGGTTTAGTTGTTGGAGTTGGTTGGTTGGTTGGTTAGTTGGTTGGTTGGTTGGTTGGTTGGTTTGGTTGGTTGGTTGGTTGCGATGTGGTTGGTGGTTTTTGTTGGTTGGTTGGTTGTGGTTGGTTGGTTGGTTGGCTGGGTGGGGTTGTGTTGCAGGTATTACATAGGCGTATCTTCAAGTATCTTTGGTGTGGTTGGTGGTGTTGGTTGGTGTGTTGGTTGAGTGGGTGGGTGGGGTTGCAGTGTTGCAAGGCTTCACGTAAAGGCGCTTCAATATCTTGTGGTTGGTTGTTGGTTGGTTGGTTAGTGGTTGTTGGTGAGTGGTGGTGGGTGGGTTCCAGTGCAGGCTTTACAATTACAGTAGGCGCTTCAATATCACGCGTGTTTGGTTGGTTGGTTGGTTGGTTGGTTGGCTTGGGATGGGTGGGGGGGTGGGTGGGTGGGTTGCCAGTGTTGCAGCTTTACATAGGCGCTTCGATATCTGTGTTGGTTGGTTGGTTGGTTGGTTGGTTGGGTTGGTGGGTGGGTGGGTTTGCCAGTGTTGCAGGTTACGTAGGCGCTTCAAATATCTGTGGTTGGTTGGTTGGTTGGTTGGTTGTTGGTTGGTTGGTTGTTGAGTGGGTGGGTGGGTGGGTTGCCAGTGTTGCAGGCTTTACATAGGCGCTTCAATATCTGTGTTTGGTTGGTTGGTTGGTTGGTTGGTTGGGTGGTGGGTGGGTTGGGTGGGTTGCAGTGTTGCAGGCTTTACATAGGCGCTTCAATATCTGTGGTTTGGTTGGTTGGGGTTGGTTGGTTTGGTTGGGTTGATTGGTCGGGTGGGTGGGTTGGAGTGTTGAAGGCTTGGTGAGCGCTTCAGATATCTGTGGTTGGTTGGTTGGTATGGTACATGGTTGTGGTTGGTTGGTTGGTTGGTTGGTTGGTTGGTTGAGTGGGTGGTGGGTGGGTGCCAGTGTTGCAGGCTTACATAGGCGCTTCAAATGTGTGGTTTGCGAGGGTTGGTTGGTTGGTTTGGTTGGTTGAGTGGTGGGTGGGTGGGTTGCAGTGTTGCAGACTTCACGTAGGCGCTTCAATATATCTCTGTTGGTTGTGGTTGGCTAGCTGTTGGGTGGTGGTGGTGGGTGGGATTGCCAGTGTTGCAGGCTTTATATAGGCGCTTCATATATCTGTTGTTTGGTTGGTTGGTTGGTTGTGGTTGGTTGGTTGGTTGGTGGATGAGTGGGTGTGGTGGGTTGCCAGTGTTGCAGGCTTCACGTAGGCGCTTCAATATCTGTGTTTGGTTGGTTGGTTGGTTGGTTGGTTGTATTTGGTTGAATATCTCAGTGGGTGTGTGGGTTGCCAGTGTTGCAGGCCTTTACATAGGGGCTTCAAATCTGGGGGCACATGCATGCATGGAGGGGTGGTTTGTGTGTGTTGGTGTGTGTGGTGTGACTGATGCATGTCACAGATGTGGCCAGTGTTGCAGGTTTCCATAGGGGCTTCAATATCTGGGGGGCACATGCATGCATGGAGGGGTGGTTGTGTGTGTTGGTGTGTGTTGGTGTGACTCGATGATGTCACAGATGTGGCCAGTGTTTGCAAGGTTTCCATAGGGGCTTCAATAATCTGGGGGGCACATGCATGCATAGGAGGGGCAATGGCTTGTGTGTGGTTGTTGGTGTGTGTTGGTGTGACTCGATGATGTCACAGATGTGGCCAGTGTTGCAGGTTTCCATAGGGGCTTCAATATCTGGGGGGCACATGCATGCATGGAGGGGTGGTTGTGTGTGTTGGTGTGTGTTGGTGCCTGGATGCATGCTGTGCGTTGGTGTGTGTTTTGGCTTGCCACACCACACTCACACCCTACCCACACCCAAACCCACACCACTCACACTCACACCCTACCAAACCCAACCCACACCACTCACCCACCCCTACACACACCCTGCCCCACAACGACACCCTACCCACACCTACACACCTACACCCACACCCTACCCTACTCTCACACACAACCACTCACTCCTCGCCTCTGACACCATGCCCTTCCCATCCTACCTCCATCCCTTGCATTACACTCTTCATAACCGTCTACTGCCCAGTCTATTAAGCATGCCCCCCCACAGCGACACACCCACACCCACAACACACCCTCCCTCCCCCGCCTCCATACCCACCCCCAAACACATTCACACCCACACACTCAGATACCATGTCCTTCCCATCCTACCTCTATCATCTTGCTTAACACTCTTTACATCCCTCTACCGCTCAATCTGTGAAGCATGCCCCCCACCACCCCCACCCCACACACCCATCCCTCCCCCGCCCTCCATACCCACCCCCACCTCACCCCTCACCACCCACACACTCAGATACCATGTCCTTCGCATCCTACCTCCATATCTTGCTTTACACTCTTTAAATCCTCCGCTTCTCAATCTTTCAAGAATGCACCCCCCCAACCCCCTTCCCCCACCCCTCCCTACCCCAACCCCACTCTCACACACACCACTTAAACTACCCTGTCTTCCCCCACCCACCTCCATCTCTTGCTTTACACTCTTTATTTCCCACCACTTCTCAATCTTAACAGCATGCACCCCACCCCCTCCCTACCCCACCCCCGCCTCAAAACACACACACACTTTGATACCATGCCCTTCCCATCTCTTGCTTACACTCTTCATATTTCTCTGTTTCCCAATCTTTCAAGATACCCCCCCCTCCCCCTCCCCACCTACCTCCCACACCTAACTCCCCACCACTAACCCCACCCCCCTACATCCTAAGAATGCCCCACACCACACACCCTCCCCCCCGACCAACACACCCTCACACTTCACCCCTGAACAGGCCTCAACACACACACACACGTTCGTATGTTTATAATGTCTTCAGAGCACACTTTCATCTCTTGCTTTACACTCTTAATGTCCCTCCGCTTCTCGATTTTTAAAGCATGCGTGCAGAACATCAAATGTGTGTATTTTTTAAGCATATCTATGTTTATATATATTAATGTATGTTTTTTAAGGCAGGTTTAAGCATGCTGCAGAGCACGACTGCAGGGGAGAAGAGATGTATGTATGTTAATCACATATATTTAATATATGATAGTGCTTAATTATTCAAAGCATACATATATATAATATATCCTCGATTTAAGGCATGCTGCAGAGCACAGATGCATGTATGTTTAAAGCATACATATGTGTATACCGTTATATTATGTATGTTTTGCATGCCAGAGCACAGATGTATGTATGTTACAAATAAACATATATGTTTATATATATTATGTATGTTTAAGCATGCTGAAATTGCACGAGATGTGTATGTTAACAGCATATACAAGTTAGTATAAGCGATATTATGTATGTTTAAGCATGCTGCAATGCACAGATGGTATGTTTTATACAATAAATACTATTATGTATGTTTTAAGCATGCTGCAATGCACAGATGCAATGTATGTTTAAAGCATATCTAATGCATGTATGTTTTAAGCATGCTGCAATGCACAGATGCATGTATGTTTAAAGCATATACAAGTGTTACCGGTATGTATATTATGTATGTTTTATACAATGCTGCAATGCAAGATGCATGTATAAGCCTGTGATACCGGTATATGAGATTATGGTTTTGAATGCGCAGCAATGAGACAAGCATATATATATTATGTATGTTTTAAGCATGCAATACAAGATGTGTTTACAAGCATCCATACAAGTGTATACCGGTATATGCTGCAATGCACAGATATGTATGTTTTAAGAGCATACAATGCGCATACGCTGAATGCACAGATGCATGTATGTTTAAAGCATATAAGTGTATACCGTATGTTTTATGCTGCAATGCACAGATGCATGTATCATATAAAATTGTGTATGTATATATTATGTATGGTTTTAAGCATGCTGCAATGCACAGATGCATGTATGTTAAAGCGTATTGTTTTAGCTGCAATGCACAGATGCATGTATGTTTAAAGCATAAAAGTGTATACCGGTATATATTATGTATTTTTAAGCATGCTGCAATGCACAGATGCAATGTATGTTTTAAAGCATATACAAGTGTATACCGTATATATATGTATGTTTTAAGCATGCTGCAATGCACAGATGCATGTATGTTTAAAGCATATACAAGTGTATACCGGTATATATTATGTATGTTTTAAGCATGCTGCAATGCACAGATGCATGTATGTTTAAAGCATATACAAGTGTATACCGGTATATCTTATGTATGTTTTAAGCATGCTGCAATGCACAGATGCATGTATGTTTAAAGCATATACAAGTGTATACCGGTATATATTATGTATGTTTTAAGCGATGCTGCAATGCACAGATGCATGTATGTTTAAAGCATATATAAGTGTATACCGGTATATATTATGTATGTTTTAAGCATGCTGCAATGCACAGATGCATGTATGTTTAAAGCATATACAAGTGTATACCGGTATATATTATGTATGTTTTAAGCATGCTGCAATGCACAGATGCATGTATGTTTAAAGCATACAAGTGTACTACCGGTATATATTATGTATGTTTTAAGGCATGCTGCAAATGCACAGATGGGCATGTATGTTTAAAGCATATACAAGTGTATAACCGGTATATATTATGTATGTTTTAGCATGCTGCAATGCTGCAAGATGTATGTTAAAGCATATACAATTTGTATGTTTAGCATATACCGGTAAGCATGTATGTTGTAAGCATGCACAGATGCAATGCACAGCATGCATGTACCATGTTTAAAGCATATACAAGTGTATACCGGTATATATTATGTATGTTTTAAGCATGCTGCAATGCAACAGATGCATGTATGTTTAAAGCATATACAAGTGTATACCGGTATATATTATGTATGTTTTAAGCATGCTGCAATGCACAGATGCATGTATGTTTAAAGCATATACAAGTGTATACCGGTATATATTATGTATGTTTTAAGCATGCTGCAATGCACAGATGCATGTATGTTTAAAGCATATACAAGTGTATACGTCGGTATATTATTATGTATGTTTTAAGCATGCTGCAATGCACAGATGCATGTATGTTTAAAGCATATACAAGTGTATATCGGTATATATTATGTATGTTTTAAGCATGCTGCAATGCACAGATGCATGTATGTTTAAAGCATATTATACAAGTGTATACCGGTATAGTATTATGTATGTTTTAAGCATGCTTGCTGCACAGATGCATGTATGTTTAAAGCATATACAAAGTGTATACCGGTATATATTATGTATGTGTTTTAAGCATGCTGCAATGCACAGATGCATGTACGTTTTTAAAGCATATACAAGTGTATAGTCCGGTATTTTACAAGTGTTAAGTATATATTATTATGTTTTCAAGCATGCCTGCATGGCACAGATGCATGTAGGTTTCAAAGCATATACAAGTGTATACCGGTATATATTATGTACTTTAAGCATGCGCTAGCACAGCACAAGATGCACTGTAAGTTAAGCCATATGTTTTATTTGCTTAATCCGGATATATTATGTATCCGGTATTATTATAAATGCTTTAAGCATGCAGAGTGCGTATTTATTGATTAGGTTTTAAATGCACAGATGCATGTATTTGAAGCAATGATACAAAATAACCGGTATCAATATTAGTATGAAAGCATATAAGAGAACACAGTGTATACTTATTATGTTATGTTTGTGGAGCTGGTATATTCTATCCAATGTATGTGTTTTTAAGCATGCATGTATGTGCATATACAAGTGTATGCATATTTGTACTGTTTTAGCATGTACTGTTAAGCATATACCAAGTGTATTTATTCTCTTGTAATATATTAGTGTTGTTTTAAGCATGCTGGTATGTTATTTGTGAAAGCATGCTTGCAAATAAATGTATACCGTTATATTATGGTATGTCTTTTAACATCGCTGCAATGCACAGATGCGTGTAGTTTAATCTAGCATATATACAAGTGTATTTATGTTAAGCAGCGAATGGTACTATGTTTAAAGGTCCAAAAGCATGTATGGTTATCCGGTATGTTTTAAGCATGCTGCAGATGCACAGATGCATGTATGTTTAAAAGCATATACAAGTGTATAAATATAATTATGTATGTTTTAAGCATGCTGCAATGCACGGATGTACACTTATTCATAAGCCAGATGTATGTTAAAGCATATACAAGTGTATAGACCGGTATGCTATATGTATGTTTTTAAGCATGCTGCAGATGCACAGATGCGGTACAATGTATACCGGTATATATAAGGATATTGTATGTTTTAAAGCATTTAAAGCATATACAGCTGCGTAATGACAGATGAGTGGTATACAAGTTTATACGTATATATTATGTATGATTTAGTATATTCAAGAGCTATACAAATATGTTAAGCATTAAGCATGCTGCATTGTATAAAATAGTTAATGCAACAGATGCATGTATGTATACCGATTATAGCAAGCATGTTTTACCGGTGCGCAATGCACAGATGCATGTATGTTTAATAGTTTAAAGATCTGCAAGTGTATACCTACCGTATAATATTACAATGCTAGTTTTTAAGTCAAAGCTGCCACCTATGCTACAGATGCGTGTATATGTATGTAAGCATGCAGATAGCAAAAATATATTTGTACAAGGTGTATATATACGGCGTTATGTTTATATGTTATGTGTAAGCATGATGGCAATGCACAGAACATAGTGCTTGTGTAAGCAATATAGTGTATAACAGTATATTATTATGTAGTGTTGTAAGCGGTAATAAGGTACATAATATATGTTTTAGTTGCGAATGATTCAGGGATGGCATGTATAGTGTTTAAAGCATATATCTAGTGGAATACCAGTAATATATGTTATGATGTTAAGCGGGTACTAGTAAGGGTAGATACACCACAGTCTAGAGGTACGGCCGTGTCGCCGTTGGCCACTCCTACCTGCCCCCCACCTCTTTCTCCTTGTCCAGCTGCCTCCCTGCGCTGTTCCTCCTTCTACCATCCTTCCCTCTTTTCTTTAGCCCCTTCCTCTCCTTGTCCACCCTCTCCCTGTGTCCTCCTTCCGTAGCCTTCCCTCCTTCTTTTTATCCTCCCTCTTCTCCACCCTCTCCTCGCCTGTGTCCTTTCTTCCTACCGCCCTCCCTCTTTTCTGTTCCTATCCTCCTCTACTTCATCACCCTCACCTCGAACCCCATCTCTCGCCCATTCAGTTGTATTACCCTTGACCTACCTCCATGGCTCCGCCCCTCTGTCCCCCTGTCCCTGTCCCTTCCCCGTCCCTCTTCCTTAACCTCCCCCCCCCACCCCCCCCCCCCCCATACTCTGAACCCACTACCCTCCCCTAAGCACCACCATTCACGTCACATTCTCCCCTACCTGCCCCCGAACGTTCGTGATACCTGTAAAAACGCTGAGTAAATTTGAAAAGCACAAGCGCAAAGCTACACTGCCGAAGCTGTTCTTCGCACATTTATCCAGGAAGTATTGAAGATGTGGGGTTGACCAGACAAATCTTGCAGCATTGGCTTCGGCCTGGTCTGGTTGCAACTCAGTGGTTGCAACTGAATCGAGTACCAACGTGACCCTCTCCCTGGGGAGATGCTAATGCAATACCAGGTGGCATGGACACATGCAATTCAGGTGGTTGCAACTGAATCGAGTATCAAGGTGACCTGGGGAGATGCAAATGCAATACCAGGTGGCATGGACGCATGCCCATGCAGTGCCCCATGGTGTGTGTTTGGGGCTACTTCATTTTGTAATTTCACTCACAACAGACCACGCTCCTGAGTATAGAGTTAATCACATGGTGGTTGAAGCACTACCAAGGTTGGTTGGTACTGGCCCCTGTTGCCCAACCCCAACCTTGGAACGGCACTACCATATCAGTGCACATGGCAGGCATGGACACATGGGTGGGGGGGTGGGGGGGGGGAGTGGGGGGGGTAAACTCTACCACCCACTGCCGAGGGACGCTTACTCTGGTAGTCTCTATCCCTGGCGTGCGTGTCTCTGACCTCGTACACCTCAGCGAACTGGCCCTCGCCCAGCTTCCGAGTGATCAGCCACCGGCTGTTATCTTCGCCGATGCGCTGCCCTTTCTGGAACATAGGCGGGACCCATGGCTGCTCAGCCTGCAATTGTAAGCTATAATTAGCGCGGTAGCAAGAGTGGCTAGGAGGGGAAATGGACCTGGCTTGGGTAGCTGTCCTGCCTGGTCCTGGAAGCATACGGCCTCCTGGCAATTAATTTATGTATTCGCTTTCTAAAGGCGCGAGGGGGGTGGAAGGGAGCAAGGGCGGGGTAGATGAAAGAGCGGATAGCGCGCAAATCTGGATGGGCACACAGCGCAGAAACATTAACAAGTAGCAGCTAGTATCACGGTGAATTCAGATCGAGCAGCGCGGATGTGTCAATCGAGCAGGGTAGAGGTGTTTGAGGGTGACGGAAGCTGCAACAATTATTGGGCGGATCCACAACACCTACGTGTAGGGCCGTTTCCCATGCCACCACGACCTAGAGTTCCCGGATTTCAGAAAATGGCCCGGATTCAGGAAATTTTGGGCATCTTCGTGGGACAGTCGTTATTGGGCAGTTCATATTAGACAGACAGACAGACAGACCGGACCGTTGGTCGGCGGTCGGATACGGTTATGCGGGGTTACGCATAACCGTAACCTGGTCTTATAGAAACAGGCTGTCAAGCGAAATCGGGCTGTTCGTGCTGTTTTTTCACATCTTCACATTTCCCAAGAACGCCGGTCAGAATTGCCGGTTAATCTATCTGACTGGCCTGAAATCTTACCGACTCGTGTTCGATTCCCGTCGGGGGCGATTACCTCTGTGGGCACTTTTTTACCGCCTCCATGGGTAGCGACTTCGGTACATTCAGCCGTACTGCCGGACGAGCAAAACGGGCGCGCCAAACGGTTGCGCTAGGGAACCTAAGGGTTCGCCCTACAAAGTGCATTTAGACCGCATCAACTGACGTTTGCAAACGGCAGGCAGCTTGATAAACTCGCAAAAACAGGCATCCATTCTCCGACTACAAGCACATTTCAGACAAGTTGTATCTTCAGTCACGTCACCTCATCTTCCAGGTAGATTTAAGTCAAACTGCGCCCCGAACCACTTGACGTTGGGATTCGACAGTCAAGTCATCCCGAAGGAGACTGCCTAGTCACAGCCAGAGGGTGCACAGCCCCAGTTTATGAGGTAACGCGCAACTGTGTACCAAAGCGCGGTATACGAGACACACGTTCCGCAAGAACAGCCACGAGGGTAGCAACAAGGTTTACGAGGGCAGCAACAAGGTTGCACACACCGTACATTGCACACCGCACACAAAACAACCCTAGTGACAGCGGGGCTCAGCGAGGCTTCCTCATACCTCCAGCGGATCCCATTCAAATTGCCAACACAAGGGCGGTACGCCCTTATTACGCGTACGTATCTCAGGGTTGCGGAACTGTGGACGCGGCGTTTTCATTTGTCGTTTCCCTCCTGTCCTGTGGACTCAGTCTAGGGAACTGGAGCATGTCTACGATTTCCCCTTGAAGAATTCGCTTCTTCGTGACTCTCGTAGCTCATTACATCAGCGCATTGTGCTTGACAAGGAAATCTGCTCTTTCGCACTAGTTCCTGCAGGTTGCGAAGTAGCAACTGTAGCCTCGGGAGTTGCTGCACCTGCCTCCATGGAACTTCGGGAAGTCAGTGGGCTAATAAGTTTCATTAAGCCTTACAGGGCACCAAGTTGAATAATAATGCCATGCATGCTAAGATTGATTCTTGACCCCCAATATTAAATTGAACGGATAAGTAAGCAACTGCTTGTGCATCCAATCACCAAGGAGGCTGCCACTGCTACTTGAACGAACGAACGTTACACACCCCGGGGCCGACCTCCAGGGGACCCGCCAGGGCCCCCTACTATTTTCCGCGTTTCGCCACCTTGGACGTCCCGGAACAGGAAACTGATATTAACGGTTAACAATTTGTAAGTATGTAATTATGTACGCCTGATGCCTCCAATGCTTGGGGCTCCTTACTTCCACCTTGAGGACTGCAGGCAGGGCAGTGTGAGACTAGATGGTCTCCCAGGGTAATTCAAAGCGCGCGCTTTTGCGCTTTTGAGCGCTGACTTTTTGACCCCCTCTGCGCTTTAAGCGCAGTTTTTTGCAACCCCCTGTGGGAGCAGCAAGCAATTTTTGCGCTTTTTGCATTACAAAGCGCAGTTTTTTGTTTTCAAGTGCGCTAAAGCGCTGGCCAATTTGGCCATTTGAAGTACCCTGGTCCTCCCTAGTGAGCCGGTTCCTTGCAGTGGGTAGGACCATTGCCAGTCTAGTCTCACTCGAGCACCTCTTGGTTTATATCTTTGCATAGGCCTATGCAATTGCATTTGCATTTACATTTCAATCCTGTATATTTCTGTTCCCATTTTCTGTCTTCCTATTCTTTGATAATCTAAATGTATGCACTGCTCACTATCGTCTGCGGGGTGAGCTGGTAAACCATGGGCAGAAGACGACTCGGCCAAGTCTTATCAAAGGGAGCACTCTAGGACAGGGTAATTCAAAGCACGCTTTTGAGCTTTTGAGCGCTGAATTTTTGACCCCCTCTGCGCTTTAAGCGCAGATTTTTGCAACCCCTTGTGGGCGCTGCAAGCAATTTTTGCGCATTTTGCACTACAAAGCGCAGTTTTTTTGTTTTCAAGTGCGCTAAAGCGCTGGCAATTTGGCATTTGAAAGTACCATTTGAAGTACCCTCTAGGAGTCTAGGATTCACTATTTCTGTGTTAGGCCCAAGTCGTACTGCTCGCCGTATTTTGTTCTGCCTATTCAAATGTATGCACTGCCCACCGTGTTTTGTTCTGTCTACTACTCTACTGTATGCACTTGTAGCACTGCTCACCATGTTTAGTTCTGCCTACTGTATTCAAATGTATACTTGTTATGTGCTTCCTCTCCCTCAAGGACCCGCAGGACGAAGGTTATGTGTCGGTTGTGTCTCAGGACGCGGGAGTGAAATTGGTTGCGTCTCAGGACGCAGAGCTGGAGTCCCTCCTGAACAACCTCGCTGGGGCCCAGTTCATCAGTTCTTGTTTAGGTTTTAGCCCCTCCTGGCATCGAGGTTGGGCAGGTCCTTTTGTCTTTCTTGTCTACCCCTGCATGTGATGTACATTTTCCTTCTTTGTTTTTAACTGCCGAAGACAGCGAGCAGGCAAATTGCTGGCTGAAGCTATGTAACCAATTTCAAGTCCAAGTAATCAGTCCTGAGATACAACTGATTTTACAATCTACGTCAGGAGACGCTACCAATTCCATAGCCTGAGTCCCGAGATGCAATGTAATGATAACACCTGGTAGGGCGGGGTGTTAAGGGAGCCCGTCGTACGCGGGTGGGGAGCGGTCTTCTACCTCAACTGGACAAGGTACCATCGCGGTTGACAACGACTTGCAACGTTAAGAGCGACAGAAGGGGGAGTCGAATCCCCGACTCTTCATTCTTTAGCGATCTGGTCTACCCCACTAGACATTGTAAGTTCTGAAAGAGGCTATCCCGAGATGCAAACGAATCAGGATAGCCTGCGTGCTGACCCCACCGAAGCTGCATCTGCGACGCAATGGGCCCTTCATCGTTGCGTCTACGATGCAGGGCGCAGAGTCCTGAACACCGCTGGGCGCCAGAATAGTGTTTTACGGAAGGAGGCCCTGAGTTCGTGCTATGCAGATAATTTCATTGCATAACTCGATATGATTGCATTCTGCGAAGCTACCTCTGTTTATCCGTGATTCCATGAATGTATGAAAATATTGGATCAAGCATGTCTTGATCACAATTCTTACATTTTGTATTTATTTTTGACTATTTGATAACGTTTACATTTTCCCTGGTAAATGGTAATTTATTTTACTGCCGGAGACAGCGACCAGCCAAAGTGCTGGCTGAAGCTATGTAACCAAGTTCAAGTTCTCTTGAAGTGAAGGCGTTGGCAAGGTGAAGGGAGATGAAGTTCATCTTCCTTCAAGGGAAGGTGCTGGCCCATGGGACCTCTGATTCACCCTGTTAGATACAAAGCTACTAAGCTACTAAGCTGAGCCAGATACCGCAAATCCGTATCAAGATTACGGATTCCTGTCGGTCTTATTGCAACTCTTTCTCAGCACTGGTCGGTGCATACCGCAAGGGACTAGACAGAAAGTTGCGGCCAAACCGACGGTGGGATTTCTGGGCTACGATATTACGACCCGAAAATTGTCAATACAGGAATACCGACCGAAATGCCCCACACTGCTCACATCCTTCCCTTCATTTCTCCACCTCCTCTTGGCCCCCCCCCCCCCCCCCCCTCCCCCTTGACTTAAGGCAGAGGGGGTCCTCTTCGGCTGCCTCACCCTACCCCACCCCTTCACGTATCCCCTCCGCCAGTGCTCCATCCTTCCTTCATCTCTCACCTCCCCTTGGGTCGCCCCCCCCCCCCCCCCCCCCCCCCCCCCCTTTTTGCTTCAAGGCACGGGGGCCCCTCTGCCCGCCGCCTCACCCCTAACACACCCACACCTTTACTTCTCCCTCCCCCAGTGCTCCCATCCTTCCTTCATCTCTCCACCTCCTCTTGGGTCCGGCCCCCCCTTTACTCCAGGTGGAGGCACTCCCTGCCCCACTACTAAATCCCTCCGCCCTCCCCATCTCCTGGCCCCTGCTGCCGCCCCCCCTTCCGAAGGCCCTCCCTGGCCCCCCCCTCTCCCCTCCGCTCCCTGGCCCTGCTCGGGGCGCCCCCCCACTCTGGTCCGCACCCTCTCACCCCTGGGTTTCATCCTAGGCCGGGGAGGCTCTGGTACTAGCTGGCTCCTGGTACCAGCCGCATCACTGGGAGCGACATAGAACTCGTCAAAGTGCTCCTTGTGCTTAGATTCAAGGACATCCACAGTGCCTGCACTTTCCTCCTCCTCCTCCCCTTCCCGTCTCTAGATCCCTCGGCTCCAGAAGTCCCTCCCTCACGCCTCGATGCAAAGTCCTCCTCCTCGTCTTCCTCCCCCCCGTCGATGAACGAGCGCATGGGTGCAGCCGTTCTGCGTCCTCGCGTCTCTACTCTCTCTCCCTCACCCCCACTACGCTCCACCACAGGGGTATCCGGAGTTGGCTTGGCTTCACGAGGTAGCATACGCCACTGGGCGGGCTTCTTGCTCCCATACATGGCCTTGATGTCTTCAGGCGTCACAAAGGTGCTACCATGACTGCACAAGTAGGGAGGTACAAGTTGAGGTACAAGTTGAGTGACAAACTGGCGTACAAGCTGAGGTACACGTTGAGGTACAGGTTGAGGAATTAGTGAGGTACAAGTTGAGGTGTGCCCATACATGGCCTTGGTGCGCTCAGGCGTCACAAAGGTGCTACCAGGACTGCGCAGGTAGAGTGTTACAGAGTTGTATGAATTCAAATGTGTTACTGTCTAGTTGTATGAATTACTGTCTAGTTGTATGAATTACTGTCTAGTTGTATGAATTACTGTCTAGTTGTATGAATTACTGTCTAGTTGTATGAATTACTGTCTAGTTGTATGAATTACGGTCTAGTTGTATGAATTCAAATGTGTTACTGTCTAGGAGTAGCCACACAGGCTAAAGCAAATTCATAGGCAGGACAAAACATAACATACATAGCAGTACACAAACGTAGGCAGGACAAAACATAACATACATAGCAGTACACAAACGTAGGCAGGACAAAACATAACATACATAGCAGCGAGGAGGGGGCAAGGAAAAATATTTCGTACCGCACGTTCGATATGGATAGAGAATCGCGAGCAATAGTCGATACAAAAAAAATCATGTCGATACACCACGGGCGGCCGAGATACGAGGGGTGGGGGGGGTGGGGGGGGGGGGGGGGGGGGTCCGACCGTTTTCCAATTTTATTTTGTACCTCGTGTAAACTTTCTTGCCAGTGCGAATTTTTGAGCGTGACGTACACCATTGAGAAGGTCTCGACGAAAGGAGTACAAATCTGAAGTCGTTAGTTAGTGACACAAGGGTGTAATTGGTGAATCTCCTGGAAGGTACATCCAGGCTGGACGCCAGGCTGGACGTCACCCAGACCTTCGCGTCCAGCTTGGAACGAGCGGCAGTTGGGCGGAAAAAGGCGCGCGCGCAACGCGTTCTGAATTCCGGTCCCCTACGTTCGAAGTTCCTAAAGCAGTCGAGCCTGGGGGTCGAGCACTCGAGCCCCCCCCCTCCACCCCCCCACACCTTCCCCCCCTCCCCACCCCAAAAAACACACACCACCCGAGCGACCATCAGGGCTCCAGAATACAAGTTAAGTAGATCAAGCCATGATAATGATGATGATAAAGATAAAAAGACAGATAAATAACGCCTTCAGTCGATTTTCGTGATCTCCTCCTAGGGCGCGGACGACTGCTGAGCGCCCAAGAAAGTTGTAAAAATACTAAAATCTAAATAACTTAGTCCAAACTTGATATTTATAAATTTTGGTTGTATGGTTGGAAAGGCCTTGCCGAGATGATGCTCATGGACCCCTTTCACTATGTAATACTGTCTGGGTGTCTAGATATGAGGTCTCAAAGAGGGGGAGGGGGGGGGGGGGGGGGGGTCCCCGGGGGTCAAAATAACAACTTCCAAACGTGCGGTCAGCCAACTTTATTCCTGCCCCCCCCTCGCATAGCAGTACACAAACATAGGCAGGACAAAACATAACATACATAGCAGTACACAAACGTAGGCAAGACAAAACACAATGACCAGTGCAAGTTAGCCTAACAACATAAATTCACATAACAGACAACATAACACAACATAGCAGTACACATTTGAATAGGAAGGACAAAACACAATGACCAGTGAAACGTGAGCCTAAAAACATAAATACAGTGATCAGTGAAATGTGAGCCTAACAAAAATGAGTGGATCCTGGAGTGGCGCACCTTGTGTCAGGCAGCCTTCATCTGAAGCACTTCCCATGGCCCTTAAAACCTTAACCCACAATCAGCTTTGGATCTGAGAGGCATGGCGCACCTTGTGTCTGGCAGACCGTGGCCCCTAAACCCTAAACCCGCAGTCAACTTTAGGTCCGAGAGGCATGGCGCACCATGTGTCTGGCAGCCTACATCGGAAGCACTCCCCGTGGCCCATAAAACCCTAAACCCACAATCAAATTTAGATCTGAGGGGCATGGCACACCTTCTGTCTGGCGGCCGACATCTGAAGCACTCCCCATGGCCCCTCAAACCGAAGCGCACAATCAACTTTATATCTGATAGGCATGGGGCACCTTCTGTCTGGCAGACGACATCTGAAGCACTCCCTATGGCCCCTAAACCCTAAACCCACAATCAACTTTATATCTGATAGGCATGGCGCACCTTGTGTCTGGCAGCCTACATCTGAAACACTCCTTGCGTCCCGCTTGGTTGGTGGCCGCGCATTCGCCGCAGAACCAAGCCCCTGCCACCAGGTCATAGCGCAGACCTGCAGCCGTCAAACGGCGCTGGTGCCTGGGGGTGGGTGGGGGGTGGGGGGGGTAGGGGTAGTGTGTGTGGGGTGGGTGGGGTGGGGGTAGTGTGTGTGTGTGTGTGTGTGTTGGTGCATGGATGCATGTTTGTGTGGGGTGGGAGGATGGGTGTGTGTGTCAGGGTGGGTGGGCGCCACCAGGTCATAGCGCAGACCTGCAGCCGTAAGACGGCGCTGGTGCCTGGGGGTGGGGGGTAGGGGTAGGGTGTGTGTGTTTGGGGTGTGTGGGTGGGGGTGAAGGGGCACCAGGTCATAGCGCAGACCTGCAGCCGTGAGACGGTGCTGGTGCCTGGGGGTGGGGGGTGGGGGGTAGGGTGTGTGTGTTTGGGGTGTGTGGGGTGGGGGTGAAGGGGCACCAGGTCATAGCGCAGACCTGCAGCCGTGAGACGGTGCTGGTGCCTGGGGGTGGGGGTAGGGTGTGTGTGTTTGGGGTGGGGGGGAAGGGGTACCAGGTCATAGCGCAGACCTGCAGCCTTCAGACGGCGCTGATGCCTGGGAGGGGGGGGGGGAGGCGGCCTTGTCGACAAGTGGTGCGGTCGGGAGGAGCCTAGGTTCGTTGCCGGCTGTAAGCCCTATCCAAGTCGAAGACCTACCCAAGCACATGATTTGAGGTTGACGGCTTTTTCGTTTCGTAAATATACCGTACACCACGATTTGACGGTTGCTCCGTCAATTTAAAGCGTTAAATTTTGAGAGCAGTACGGTATATATATATATATATAGCTATATATATATATATATATATATATATATATATATATATATATATATATATATATAGCTATATACATATATTTGCGTGTAAAGTGACACCCTGATATACCACACCTTGTTTGTGCATAATCTGACTCCCCTGCCTCCTTCTTAGCCTTTAGCTCTGCCATGCCAGAATGGATGGCCTCAAGCTGATTCACCGAGGGGGTGGCCAGCTGATGTGATAATATTTGTGTAAATTGACACCCTAATAGACAGATAGATAGATAGATAGATAGATAGGCATCGCACCTTGTTTTTACATACTCTGACTCCCTTGCCTCTTTCTGAGCCTTTAGCTCTGCCCTGCCAGAATGGATGGCCTCGAGCTGACCCACCGAGGGGGTGGCCAGCTGATGTGATTTATTGGTGTAAATTGACACCCTAATAGACAGATAAATAGAAAGATAGATATTAATATAGATAGATATCGCACCTTGTTTTCACATACTCTGACTCCCTTGCCTCTTTCTGAGCCTTTAGCTCTGCCCTGCCAGAATGGATGGCCTTGAGCTGATCCACTGAGGGGGTGACCAGCTGTTCAGACTTAGCCAGGGCCTTTTTGTTGGGCTCTTCAAAAGAGAAGTCGATGGTGTATCGGAGAAGGCTTCGAAGGAGAGAGACGGTGCCTGAGTGAGGGAATGAGTTAGGTGTGTGTGTGTGTGTGTGGGGGGGGGGGGGGGGGGGGGGATCAATAATAAAAAAAAAATGATGAAAATTAATAATGATGAATAAATAATAAAAATAAAAAAATGATGAATAAATTAAGTCAATTGTATGGTGGAGAAGGCTTCGAAGGAGAGACGGTGCCTGAGTGGGGGAATGAGTTAGGTGTGTGTGTGTATGGGGGGGGGGGATCAATAATAATACAAAAAATGATAAATAAATAATAATGATGAATTAATAATAAAAAAAATGATGAATACATAATAAAATAAATAAATAATACAAACAAATGATGAATAAATAATAATGATGATGATAAATAATAAAAAATAAAAAAGTATGAATAAATAAAGTCAATGGTGTATCGAGGAAGGCTTTGAAGAAGAGAGACGGTGCCTGAGTGGGAAAATGAGTTAGGTGTGTGTGTGTGTGTGTGGGGGGGGGGGGGGATCAATAATAATAATACAATAAAAATGATGAATAAATAATAAAATAAATAAATAATTATGATGAATAAATAAAGTCAATGGTATTGTGGAGAAGGCTTCGAAGGAGAGAGACGGTACCTGGGTGGGGGAATGAGTTAGGTGGAGGGATTAAATATGGGGGGTGGTGAGGGGGGGGGGGGGGGGGGGGGGGGGGGGCGGGATCAGTAATAAGAAAGAATAGGAAATAAGGTCAGTGGTACAGTGGAGAAGGCTTCAAAGGAGAGTAAAAGTGCCTGGGGTGGGGGATTGAGTTAGGTGGAGGGATTTAATATGGGGGGGGGGGGAGGTCAGTAATAATAAATCATACTTATATTACTACTGCTAATAATAAGATGAAACTCGAAATAAAGTGAATGTTACAGCAGGGAAGGCTTCGAAGGAGAGAGTCGGTGCTTGGGTGGGGGAATGAGTTAGGTGGAGCAATAAATAATAATAATAAAAATAATAATAATCATAATAATAAAAATTATGATGGTAATAATAATAAATAATGCTTTGGGAGGGAATGGGTTAGGTAGAGTACTAAATAATAATACATAGTACTGCTGGAGGGAATGAGTTAGGTAGAGTAATAAATATTAGTGCTACAAATGTGGGAGGGAATGGGTTAGGTGGAGTTATAAATAATAATACATAGTACTGCTGGAGGGAATGAGTTAGGTAGAGTAATAAATATTAGTACTATAAATGTGGGAGGGAATGGGTTAGGTGGAGTAATAAATAATAATACATAGTACTGCTGGAGAGAATGAGTTAAGTGGAGTATTATATAGTAAATAATAGTAATAACAACAACAACAACAATAATAATAATAATAATAATAATAATAATAATAAAAATAATGCAGGAGGAACCAGTCGTGGTGGTGGTGGTGGTGGTGGTGTGTGTGTGGGGGGGGGGGGGGGTGGGGGGGGGGGGGGGATACAAATAAGTCAATGATCAGTGGATCGATCAACCTATCAATAAATAATACTAATAACACAAATACAAATAGAAACAAATAATGGAAATTCAATGATCAATCAACCTATCAATAAATAAACAAATGGACAAATCAAAAAATAAATAAGCAATAACTCGATAACTAGCAACAAATAAACAATAAAAACAACCAACACATGAAGAGACAATCAAACGCATAAAATTAGAAACAAATAAACAATAAAAACAACCAATACATGAATAAACAATCAAACGAATACAGCCAGAGAAGAATGAACAATAAAAACAACAAAAACATAGATAAGCAATCAAACGCATACAATAAGAAACAAACAAACCATACAAACAGCAAATACAAGAATACACAATTAAATGCATACAACTAGCAACAAATAAACCATAAAAACAAAACGTAAACGAATAAACTGTCATACGCATACAATTAGAAACAAATAAACAATAAAAACAACACATACACGAATAAACTATCAAATGCATACAACTAAAAAAAACGAATACACAATTAAATGGATAAAACTAGCAACAAATAAACAATACAAGCAACTAACACAACTAATAAACACTCAAATGCATAACACTGCCAACAAATAAACAATAAAAACAAAAACACATTAAGAAACACTCAAATGCATAACATTGCCAACAAATAAACAATAAAAACAAAAACACATTAATGAACAATCAAATGTGTAACCTTACCAACGAATAAACAATAAAAACAAAAACACATTAATGAACAATCAAATGTGTAACACTGCCAACAAATAAACAATAAAAACAAAAACACATTAATGAACAATCAAATGTGTAACACTACCGACGAATAAACAATAAAAACAAAAACACATTAATAAACAATCAAACGTGTAACCCTACCAACGAATAAGCAATCAAACAACACATGAATAAACAATTAAATGCACATAACTTCCAACTAATAAACAACAAAAAAATATATATATGAATAAACATTCCAAACAACAAATATAGGAATAAACAAAACAAATAACAAATACATGAATAAACAATCAAATGCATAGAACTAGAAACAAATAAACAATAAAAACAAAAAATATGTAGGTCTCAAAAAAGCATAACAGATTCGTGGCTGTCCATCTCCGCCTCCCGTGTGAAGTGAAATCAATACAAACAACTAATACACGAAATCAATATAACAATACCTGAACAAGGAATCACATGCATACAACTCAATCAAGCAGCCCAGATTAAATGCATACAACTAGCAACAAATAAACAATTAAACAAAAAATACATACATCCAAAAAAAGCGTACCAGGTGTGTGGCTCTCCATCTCAGCCTCCGGGTGTGAACTGAAATCCCACACAATATAAACAACAAATATACGGGACAAGCTGGGAGCTAAATCTGGTTATTAAGAGGACTCAACCTCTCCAGTAGTCTCTGAACCTTCCATAGATGTAAGGCGGCTATTTAAAGCAAGCCCCTTAGGGCACAGTCCATAAAAAATTGGCTCTGTGTGTTGACAACAAATACACGGGAGGAAAAAAATGAACAAGCGACCTCATGCAAAAAACTCAATATAGCAGCCCAGATAAAACGCATACAACTAGCAACAAATAAACAATAAAAACGACAAAAACTTAAACTACAAAAGGCATACCAGATTTGAGGCTGTCCATCTCAGCCTCCGGGTGTGAAGTTAAATCACACACAAACAACAAATTACACGAAAAAAAAAAAAAAATACATGAACAAACAATCAAACGCAAAAAACTCAATAAAGCAGCCCAGATAAAAGGCGTACAACTAGCAACAAATAAACAATTAAACAAAAAATACATACATCTCAAAAAAGCGTACCAGAGTTGTGGCTCTCCATCTCAGCCTCCGGGTGTGAACTGAAATCCCACACAAACAACAAATACACGGAATAAATATAAAAATACCTGAACAAGGAATCACATGCATACAACTCAATCAGGCAGCCTCCGGGTGTGAACTGAAATCACACACATACAACAAATACACGGGAGGAAAAAAATGAACAAGCAACCTCATGCAAAAAACTCAATAAAGCTAACCAGATTAAACGCGTGCAACTAGCAACAAATAAACAATTAAAACGACAAAAACTTAAACTACAAAAAGCATACCAGATTTGAGGCTGTCCATCTCAGCCTCCGGGTGTGAAGTGAAATCACACACAAACAACAAATTACACGACAAAAAAACAAAAAAAACAATATATGAACAAACAATCAAACGCATAAAACCCAATAAAGCAACCCAGATTAAATGCATACAACTAGCAACAAATAAACAACAAAAACAAAAACTAAAAAAGCATAACAGAGTTGTGGCTGTCCATCGCAGCCTCCGGGTGTGAAACGAAATCACACACAAGCAACGAATACAAAAAAAAACAATACAATAACAGATGCATGAACAAGCAATCAAATGCATAAAACTCAATAAACGAACAATAATGAATGAAAAAACCATAACAAAAGCATACCAGATTTGTGGCTTTCCATTTCAGCCTCCGAATGTGAAGGGAAATCCAATAAAACAAAACAAACAATAAAAATTACGAATGCAAGAACAAGCAATCAAATGCATTGAACTCAATAAACAAACATTAAATCAATGAAAACCAATAAATCATTGAAAAAACAATAAAAAAGCATACCAGATTTGTGGCTTTCCATTTCTGCCTCCGAATGAGAAGCAAAATCCATCATCATTCGAAGGAGGTCTTGGAAGGAGCCCTGAGCATCAGGTGCCCAGCTAGCGTCGCCACTAGAGAGCCCTGTGAATGAGGCTTTCAAGCGCTTAACCGCATTCATAAGCTTACGGTCTGTGTGGTCCCTGTTTGGGGTTTGTGGGGGGGGGGGGGATGGGTCTGTTAAACACATGTTTGAGGTTTGTGGGAGGGATGGGGGGGGGAAGAGGGGGGGGGGAGTGTAAAGCAGAGCAGGGCAGGAGTGTGAAGCAGAGTTGGTTGGTTGGTTGGTTCAAGCATTTCACCGCATTCATAAGCTTACGGTCTGTGTGGTCCCTGGTAAACAAATTTGTGGGGTTGGTGTGTGTGTGTGGTGGTGGTGGTGGTGGGGGGGGGGGGGGTTGGTGGTGGTGGTGGTGGTGGTGGGGGGGGGGGTTGGTGGGGTTGGTGGGGTTGGTGGTGGTGGTGGGGGGGGGGACGAGTGTGCAGCAGAGCCCTGTAAAGGAGGCTTTCAAGCGCTTAACCGCATTCATAAGCTTACGGTCCGCATGGTCCTTTTGTGGGGTTTGTGGGTCTGTTAAACACATGTTTTGGGTTTGTGGGGGGGATGGGATGGGATGGGATGGGATGGGATGGGATGGGATGGGATGGGGTGGGGTGGGGAATGAGTGTGAAGTAGAGTTTGGTTGGTTGGTTGGTTCACCGCATTCATAAGCTTTATGGTTCGTGTGGTCCCTGGTAAACAAATGTTTGGGGTTTGTGGGGGGTATGGGGGCGGAAGGGGGGGGTGGGGGGGGGTGGGGGGGGGGGTGAAGCAGAGCAGGGCAGGGGTGTGAAGCAGGGTTGGACATGTGTGTGTGTGTGTGTGTGTGTGTGTGTGGTGAACGAAAGTTCGGCGTTTGGGGTTTGTGGGGGAGGTTTTGTGGGGTCATTGTTGGGATGGTGGGTGTTGGGGGGTCGGGAGGTTGGGATTGGGTGGTGGGGGGTCGGGAGGTTGGGGTTGGGTGTTGGGGGGTCGGGAGGTTGGGGTTGTGTGTTTTGTGCTGTGAGTGGGTGTGTTGGGGGGTCGGGAGGTTGGGTGTTGGGTGTTGGGGGGTCGGGAGGTTGGGGTTGGGTGTTGGGGGGTCGGGAGGTTGGGGGTTGGGATTGGGTGTTGGGGGTCGGGAGGTTGGGGTTGGGTGTTTTGTGCTGTGAGGTTGGGTGTTGGGTGTTGGGGGGTCGGGAGGTGGGTTGGGCGTTTTGTGCTGTGAGGTTGGGTGTTGGGTGTTGGGGGTCGGGAGGTTGGGGTTGGGTGTTTTGTGCTGTGAGGTTGTGTTTGGGTGTTGGGGGGTCGGAGGTGGGGTTGGGTGTTTTGTGCTGTGAGGTTGTGTGCTGGGTGTTGTGTGCTGAGTGTTGAGTGCTGGGGTGGTGTGTGTGTGTTATGACTGCATTTAACAGCGTATGGCCCATGTGATCCCTAGTACATGTGCTTTGTTGTGTGTGTGCGTTGTGTGTGTGTGTGTGCGTTGGGGGGAGGGGGGGGGGGGGGGGGGGGGGGGATGAGGGGGGTAAGCGTGGTGTGTATGGTCATGATTATGGTAATGGTGGTAATGATGAAAATGAGGATGTGGAACATGGTGGTGGCGGGCATGATGATAATGATGATGAGTAGGAGGAGGATGATGATGAGGAGGATGATGAGTAGGAGGACAATTAATACATGCCTGATCACTGCCTAAGAATCACAGTTTATTTTGGGGGCTACATGTGGCAGCTTCCAGGCAGCCAAAGGAAACAGTGCTCTAAATCACATGACAGCATGGCAGCTTCCAGGCAGCTTCCAGGCAGCCAAAGGAAACAGTGCTCTAAATCACATGACAGCATGGCAGCTTCCAGGCAGCTTCCAGGCAGCCAAAGGAAACAGTGCTCTAAATCATATGACAGCATGGCAGCTTCCAGGCAGCTTCCAGGCAGCCAAAGGAAACAGTGCTCTAAATCACATGACTGTCAAGTCAGCTAAGAGACGTGGCATGGTACAAAACAGTACTGCCAAGTCAGCTAAGAGGCGTGGCATGGTACGAAACAGTACTGTCAAGTCAGCTAAGAGACGTGGCATGGTACGAAACAGTACTGTCAAGTCAGCTAAGAGACGTGGCATGGTACGAAACAGTACTGTCAAGTCAGCTAAGAGACGTGGCATGGTACGAAACAGTACTGTCAAGTCAGCTAAGAGACGTGGCTTGGGTAACGAACAGTACTGTCAAGTCAGCTAAGAGACGTGGCAGAGCTCCAAGAACGACGAAGGTGCCGGGTTTGAATCCCTACGGGTGCGCTTTAGTGTTCGCGGTCGCTGTAAACCACCATGGTAGCTTAGTCCAGGTAAAGTAGAAGCCTGTTCTATATCGCCGTAAGACAGGGCTCCCTTAATACCACGCCCGACCTGTCGGTATCATCAGCTCCCAGGGCTCTCTCTTAACCTAGCAGCTGCTTCTAGGCAGCTCCCAGGGCTCTCTCTTATCCTAGCAGCTGCTTCTAGGCAGCTCCCAGGGGCTCTTTCTTAAACCTAAGCAGCAGCTTCTAGGCAGCTCCCAGGGCTCTCTCTTAAACATCTGGCAGCTGCTTCTAGGCAGCTCCAGGGCTCTCTCTTATCCGAGCAGCAGCTTCAAGGCAGCTCCCAAGGCTCTTCTTATCCGAGCAGCAGCTTTAGGTCAGCTCCAGGGCTCTCTAATTAACCGAGCAGCTGCTTCTAGGCAGCTCCCAGGACTCTCTCTTAACCCAATCCTTGGGCAACCTAGTGCACCTGGGGGCTCCGTGCTCTAAGCCAGAGGTTTGGCTTGGCCCGGGGGAGGCGGGGGGGGGGGGGGGCCTCTTAACCCAAACCTTGGGCCACCTAGTGCACCTGGGGGCTCATATCGCTTCAGTGATATAGATTGGTCTGGTGGTTAACCAAATCGCTGAAACGAAGCAGGGTCGGGGGTTCAATTCCCCCTATGGTTGACCTGAGCATTGCAGGTCGTTGTCAACCGCGATGGTAGCTTGTCCAGTTGCTCGGTGGTAAGACTTCGTTCTCTCCCCGCGTACAACAGGCTCCCTTAATATCACGCCCCACCAGGCGTTATCATTACTTTAGGCACCTGCGGGCTCATATCGTCAGCTTCCTACTGCTCCTGGAATCTTTGGGTTTGGCCAAGTGGCAGTCTCAGGGAGCTGCCTAGAAGCTGATGCTGGTAGCCGAAAAGAAATAAAAGTGGATAGAGTGATGGACAACAACACAAACCTAGTCAAGACCTCTGTCCCAGCAAGGGTCGCCACAACTGAGGTTGATAATAACCTATTGCATCCTTAAAATCAACAAATATTTAATAGAAATCCTAGAAAATCCTGAGAAATCCTAGAAAAATGAAACTAAAAGTGGGATAGAGCGATGGAACAAAACACAAAAACCTGGTCAAAAGACCTCTGTCCCAGCTAGGGTCGCCACAAATGAGGTTGATAATAACCTATTGAATCCTTGAAATCAACAAATATTTAATAGAAAACCCGAGAAAATCCTGAGAAAATCCTAGAAAATAAACTAAAGTGGATAGAGCATTGGACAACAACACCAACCTGGTCAAGACCTCTGTCCCAGCTAGGGTCGCCACAAATGAGGTTGATAATAACCTATTGAATCCTTAAAATCAACAAATACTTTATTAGAAGAACAATCCTAGAAAATCCTGAGAAAATCCTAGAAAATAAACTAAAGTGGATAGAGCGTATGGACAAACAACACCCAACCTGGTCAAGACCTCTGTCCCAGCAAGGTTCGCCACAAATGAGGTTGATATTAACCTATTGAATCCTTGAAATCAACAAATATTTAATAGAAAACCCGAGAAAAGCCTGAGAAAATCCTACAAAACAAACTAAAGTGGATAGAGTTGATGGGACAACACAACACCAACTGCTGGTCAAGACCCTCTGTCCAGCTAGGGTCACACAAATGACGTTGATAACCTATGATATGATATGATATGATATGATAACCTATGATATTAACCTATTGAATCCTTGAAATCAACAAATATTTAATAGAAAACCCGAGAAAATCCTGAGAAAATCCTAGAAAAATAAATTAAAAGTGTGATATAGCGATGGACAATACAACAACCAACCTGGTCAAGATCTCTGTCTCAGCTTAGAGGTCGCACAGCTGAGATTGGGATGGAAAAAATAATGTCCGGTTACGGGAGGCGAGCGTAGGGAGGCAGTGCTTCTTTGACTTCTACTCTTACTGCAAGATCCGCCACCTCCCTGCATGCAGTTGAATTTATTTTTTTTGAGGGGGGTGGGGGGGGGGGAGGGGGGGGGGGGGGGGGGGGGGGGATTGAAGTGCCTTCTTGACTTCCATTTTACTTCATGTCGGCACCCTCCCTTGCACCAGTGTTAATTATTTGGGGGGGGTGGGGGTGGGGTATTGAAGTGCCTTCTTGACTTCCATTTTACTCCATGATCGCAACCTCCCTGCACCGCAGTTTCATAAAAACAAAAAATGGTGGTGGTGGTGGTGGTGGTGGGTCATTGAAAGTGCCCTTTTTGAACATTTCTTTTATTCACATTCAAAACCTTCCTGAACGCAGTTTTTTTCCCTTTCAGGAGCGAGCATAGTGAAAGCAAACGCCTTCTTGACTTGGCTTTTAGCTCAAACCGCAGCCAATCTCCTCACGCAAATTTAATTTATTTTTGGCAGGGGGGGGGGGGGGGGGGGGGGTATTGAAGTGCCTTCTTGACTTTGCATTTTTACTCAAGATCGCGACGTCGCCTGCACGTTATTCAATACGAAATTGTTTGGACTGTTTTTATGTTAGTTTGGCATTCATTTTACTCACCGATCGAAACGCTTCCTGCACGCATGTAGGGAAGTAACGCAGTTTAATTTCGATTGTTTGGGGGTATTTCATCTTACTACGGCGCGCACCTCCTGCCAGATATGGCACTACATTGTTTGTTATCTTTTTTTTTTTTAAGGCATCCACTTGACTCTCAAATGAAATTGCCTGTGGCACAGTAAATATGTTGCGTAGGTAGTTAGTTATCCAGCCTTTCCTGCACGTGCACATATACAGGTATATCGCGTAGTTTGCCTGAAGTTTGATTTCATTTTTTTTATTCCACCTTACTCACGATGCACAATTTACGTATTTACGTAGTTTTGATTTAATTTTTTTTTGTTTTATTCCCTTAAGTCACGGCCTAATCTCGCTTACGCGTGGACAGCCTGCAGCAATTTTGGACTGTATGCCATAATTTGTTCGATATCCACTTGACTCTCAATCGAAAACCTCCTGTGCTACAGTAAGCTGTTTCCGTTTTTGTATCCACCTTTCTCAGTGCACAATACAGTATGTTACGTGTTTGACCGCCTTGAAGTTTGATTTTAATTTGTTTTTATCCACCTTACTCACAATCAAAACTCCTCTGCATGCTGTATATTACTTTCAGTTTTTTATTTAAATTATTTTGTTTGTATCCCTTCACTCACGGTACGCAACCCTCCCTACACACTGAACAGCAAGCAATATTTGGACTGCTTTAATACTAGTGGTTGGCATCCACATTGCTCACAATCAAGAGCGGTGTAGATTACGCTTTTTCATTTATTATTGTATTTGGTATTCCCTTACTTTCACGGTCGTAACCTCCCAACAAGCTGGATCAGCGAGGCAATTGTTTGTTCCTGTATTCATAATTTGTTTGGCACTGCACTATTTCACTTCACTTCATTCACAAATCGAAACAATTATGTGGCAACAGTTACAGTACTTTTACTAGTTAAATAAAATTGTTGTTGCATTTACACCTTACTCACAATCAACCTCCTGCACGATATGCAAAACGCAATTCCGTATATTTTTGTTGCATTCCCTTTAACTCAACGGTTCACAACCTCCAGTACACCTAATATAGCACACAATTGTTTGTTTTTAGGACTATTTTCTAGACTGTTTGGCATCCCTTTGACTACCAAGTGATCAAATAATTTCCCTGTGCGCGTTAGAAAGTACGCAATTTAATTTAATTGTTTGGGGCGTTTGGGGGTATTGCATTTTACTCATGACCACAACCTCCCAGCACCGATAATGACAGACGCATTTTTTGGACTGTTTTTTATTGTTTGAGCATCCATTTTATTGTGATCAAAAAAAATTCCTGTGCGCGTTAGGAAAGTGCGGAGTTTCAATTTAATGTTTGGGGGTATTCATTTTACTCACGACCACAACCTCCCTGCACGAATATGCAGTACGCAATTGTTTGGACTGTTTTACTATATTGTTTCGGCTGTCCACATATAAAATAATTATGGTATAAAAAATCATATGTATTAAAAATAATATTAATACAATTTGTTTCTATATTATTTTTGGTGTCACACTTTCAACTTCACAATCTGATACTTCCCTGCGCCAGTACAGTATGAGTTGTATTCGGGTTGTATTTACTTCTTTTTTACCCATCTACTCACGATCAAACCTCCCCTGCACGCTCATGGCGATACGCAATTATTTGGGTTGTCATTAACTTGTTTTTGTCCTCTTACTCTCGATCAAAATCCAACCTGCACGTACTGCGACTACGCATGTCTTGGACCCGTGTATTACCTATACTAGTTTGGCATCCATTTTACTCAGAAACGATCAAACCTCCCTGCACGTTATTGCGACATACCAATTATCTCGGTTGTCTTTCCTTGTTTTTTGTCCATCTTTTCACGATCAAACCTCCCCTGCACGTTATGCACTACGCCAAATTGTTGGAGGGGGAGGGGGGGGTTTGTATTTCTCTACTAGTTTGGGCATCCATTATTAACTCAACGATCAGAATCTTTCTGCACCACAGTACAGTATTCACGAAATGTTTTAAACTGATTTTGTATATCACCCTACTCGCGATCAAAACTACCCTGCCACACTGAACTGTATTACGCAATTGTATATAATTTGGGGGGGATTCCCTTTACTCAGCATAACCTCATGCATGCTGGACAGACAAAATACAATTGTTCGCGACTATTTAACTTTTCAATATACTAGTTGGCAGCCATTATTACTCACGATCAAAACCTCCCCCTGCACACGTATATCACTTCAGTTGCATTAAATTATTTTTTTGGTATTCACTAATTTATCCACACTTACATCACCAAATTCAAACTACCCCCTGGTGCCAAAACTCCCCTGTTGTGCATATTACACAATTGTTCCTGACTGTTTTTATAATTGTTGACATCCACTTGACTCACAATCAATTACTTCCCTGTGGCACAGATGCATAATCGTTTACCTAGTTGTATACATTGTTATTTATATCCATACCTTGCTCCGATCAACCCCCGTCCCCTGCCACCTCTATGCATTGCGCCAATTGTCTTTGAAACTGATTATATGGCGCGCGCCCCCCCTACCTGAGGAGCGGCACGGGAGCCCCACCAGTGTCCATTTGTCCGTACCGACCCATCACATCCCATCTGACGTGAAATGAAGCCCCGAACACGAGTCAGCACAACCCGGAACCCTCGTAATAACCGCTAGTCACCGTTGCCAACACTGATCCCTCCCTCGCATCACTCTCCCAATTTTATAGACCCCGCAGTGACGCTGCAAACATTGAACGATGTTATATTAGATTCTGGCAATTCACTTGACTCACAATCGAAAACTTCCCTATTGCACAGCAACGGCTTAAATTTACATAGTAGTTATGTTATCCACCTTATGCACGTGACTCAATTTAGTATTTTACTTTAGTCTCACTAATTAAGTGCATTCCGGACCTATACTCCTCACAATCAAAACTCCCACCTGCATGTTATTACGCAGTTAATAACTTTAATGTTTTTTTTGTTTTCCCTTCACTCACAGTCAAATGGACCTCCAACTGTACGCTGGACCAGCATGAATTGTTTTGAATATTTGTGATGCTAGATATCGGCATCTATAATTTTACTCACAATCCAAACTTCCCTGCCAACCTCAGGAGCTAGACGCCTAGAAGACTGCTGACTCGTTGCCTGCAGAAGAAAACAGCAACTGCCTCACCTGTCTCCACAATCAGCAGTAAAATGCCCTCCAGCATGCGCCCTCAAGAAGAGTCAGCCTGCCTCATTCAGGTCAGTCTGCGCACTAGCATAGCCTTTCAACTCCTCTATTACTTCAATGGGCACTAACAATGGCACTACACCTCCCCTGCTCGGAAGCCGTTTCTTCGGGGTGGCTGTTACCTGGTGGCTGCGGCGCTGCTACTCGCGGTATCAGATTCTCGGTTCCGTGCTGCGCTTTCAGGTTGCATTGTCTCAGCTGTCTTCTTGGTGAATGCTGCTGGTGATGCGTCAGTTGATTCGAGGACGGGTATGATTCGAAGAGATCGCACCGTCATCGGTCCATGTCTGCGTGCGCACAGGAACAGGTTTGCAAACGCAGATGTCGACTGCTGCATTGACCAGCATCTTGCGTGCTTGCTTCCAAGGCTTCGACCAATTCAGCTGATGCATCAGCAATGGTGCGGGAGAGGTTTTGAGAGGAGGAGCGGGGAGGCTATCAACTTCCCTACAGGTCTGTGTCGATCTGTTCCGCTCCGAGGCGGAATTCGACAAACATGGAAGAAGCATCGGCATGCGAGCGACATGGGGGCAGAAACTTGGAAGAGATTGGCGGGGCGTAGGTAGGGATAGGAGGGGGAAAAGTATGCGACGCGCCATGAAGGGAAAACGGTGCGGCCAACCCCAAGTGACGAAGAACGTGCGATCTTGTTTCGCTGGACGCCGGCGTTAATGCGACCGGGCCGCAGTATTTACATGTCGGCATGAGGGCGGACATTCCAAAAGAGTCTCATGCGGGAGAGCAGGCATGTGAGTGGGGAGTTGATTATCGTGAGTGCGCGGGTTGAAATTTATCAAAAAGCCGGCGCGTGCAAGGTCGCGTGGCTTTCTGCCCTTTTTTTCGGCCGCCGACAAACCGGTGCCCGCCGCCGAGTTATCACAGTTAGCAAATTTGCTCGTTAGTTCCTTGGTTCCGTTACAATGATAGCGTTACCGGACATGGTATTTCAATCCGAGGACCTACTGAAGTTTTCGTCAAATTCAAGGTTTCTTCATCAATCTCACGCTGGTTTCAACAATATCAGCTGATTAAGGCCTGCCCTCACGTCCTCGATATAACAAGCACACAACAGTGTCGACCTATTAATGAACCAGAAAAACCCAGACCTCCACAGACATCAGCATCTGGGGGGTGGGAGGGAAGCACTGTAGAATGTCCATGGTGTAGCTGGAAGTCTAGGGCCCTCTAAGGAGAAGGTTAAAGAATGAAACCTGCATCACTCGACACCCCTACAAAAATATTTATATTGTACTGAATGGGTATCACCGTGTTTCCTGTTTTGACCATTTTGAGGCTACGTGAAAAAACGTAGAATGAGACGAGACCCTTCATTACATCGCTAGGCAATGCCTGGATCTATTAAATCTCCAAGCTTCAGGAAGATCACTGGACGTGAATCAGGTAGATGGGTCCAAAAGCTTGCAATGTACATGTCACGTAACGACGTCACGTTGTGTAGTTACCTGCGAGATCCAGTACCAGTTCTTGCAACACACTTACCTGCAGTTTCCAGGCCTGAATGTAGATCACGTATCCACAGTTAATACCTGTTAAATCCCCTTTTCGGCCTTCTCTTTCAACTAGTGATACTTTCGCTGGACTTGCAGAAAGGTGCTGGCTCAGAACCTCCTAACGGAGTGCGCATTAGTGCTTCAGCCGGGCGCTGTCAACCGCAAAAATGGTAAGCACCTGTCCAGGTAATGCTGCAGCCCCGTTCTCTTACAGCCGTAAGGCGGGCTCCTCTACACGCCCCCCACCAGGCTATCACTCACTTTACCACTGACCATCCACCCTCTCTCATCACTGGATCCACCCCCGCAGAACCCCCTCGGCAACCCCCCACAACAAACTAGGGCACTTGGGGCACAAACACCCCTTAACCACAAATGCAATATGCCCCAACCTAGCCGCTCATCGTACAATACCGGTAAGTAACCATAACAACTAACAATCAGAACATTCTCCATAGGTGCCTAAGTCAGACCGCTTGAGTCGTACGGCAGGATTGAGCCATATGCCTCCAAGTCCAACAAAGATGTTTTGCTAATAAGATTGCCCAACACATCCGTTCAACACGACAAATACTCGGATTGGCGCTTTTCTCAAATTGGTGGGGCCAGAGTCAAGTGAACACATACTCGCTAATTTTTACTAATGGGGTCCCTAAAGATCGATACGGTTTTACGTAGGACAAGTGAAATACGGAGAAGTTATTGCGACAAACCAAGCCATTTGAAATAAACTGAAAAAATGTACAAAAAACATGATATGTACGTCATAAATCCACTAACACCAGTAAGTTTATTACGGAAAGGTCTTGGAAAGCGCAGATACACAGAGCAGATACAGTATGAGTTACAGGACACCCCATAAAACACTGAATTTATACATTAACGTGGGTAAATGTACCATAAGTCTAGAGTCAAGAAGTGACAGCATACGATATGAAACATTTGAGGGCTACGATTTGCTCTATACTCAAGAAATTATAAGCGATTGCAAGAAACAAAACTTTTCTTTTGTATTACCACTTCAAAATCATATATTTTTGAAAATAAAATAAAAAACATTTTTTATTTGTCTTCAGAACATTCACATCTGAACTCAGATTTGATTTTGGGTCTAGATCTTGAAACCCACCCTAATCCTGAGCCATGGTACTCTGGGTAGGCCACAGAGGTGAAATCTTCGAGATGTACCAGCTATTTCAGTAGATTCGAGGCAAGGCTGAAAGCGCAGCTCCCGACCTCATGTAATAGGGGTTCGATAAGCCTTTCGTCCCGAGGTGCCTTTCTTCGGACATAGCTCGCGCGGCCTCGTATCTGACGCGATTCTGGATTTGCATCACTAATTATCGCACATCTGATGTACTGCCACTGGCCTGCCGAACAAGGCTGCTCGCGACCAGATGCGACCGCGCACGAAAAGTAGCTGCGCGCATATTGTTCCATACTAGGGACCTACTTTTATTTCGGCACCAGCAGTCCCACACGTACCAACCCGAGGTGCCGAGCACGACTAATCACACAACCCTCTACAGCTCTTGACGGTCAGCCGGCCCATCTCTGCTCCTTATTTGAACTTAATCGCTAGACACAAAATAGTCAGCCAGCCCACCTTCGCTCACCGTCGTGAACAATATGAGACAGACAGAATTCGATTCCGAGCAGCTTGGGCCATGTACGGCTCTGTATCACATTCTTGTATCGACTTAAGGCGTTTTAGGACTTAGGTACCTATGGAGATACCGGTATATAGGAAACGCAAATATGATATCTGCTGAACGATATAACCTGTGAGTTCGGTAATCATCGTTCCCCTCTCGGGACATGCGTGATTGCTGAACGACACAGGATGCGAGCGCCTTCTGGACATCTTGCAAGATCATTGTCGGTTGGCGGTTACCGGTGTTCACACTTCGTTCGAAACATGTGTATCACACTTCGTTCGAAACGTGTGTAAGCCACGTGACGGTGGTTCCAGATCATAACGTGGCTTACGTTGTGAGTGAGCCTCCTACAAACTCGAGCACTCTCGCGCCGCTCCCCTCATCCCTCGTTCATCTTCCTGTGATCATTGCGAGTGGCTCGACAATTAGGGCTTTACCCGCCTCCTCCCCCCCACACGTAACGGGTCAGATGTAACAGAAATCCAAGAGACGTAGCGAGGTTAGGAACGTAGGGAACCCTTCCTTCCTGCTTCTCCTCCAAAACCCTCGCCTTAATCAAAAGCCTCGCCTTGATCAAAATCCTCGCCAAACCTTCGGTCCACGATGTCCATACAAATTTTAGGCATCGCCTTTGCACTGCAATGCTGACACACCCGACGCCTACCAGCTTTCATTCCTAAGCTCGGCATAGACCCAATTCGTTACTTCCCACGGCCTACCTGCTCCGACCGCCCAACCCCCTGCCGCTCCCTGTGCCAATCACGTTATTTCGCGTGGTGTCCGTCTCCCTGCACGAATTCTCTTCCCAGTGTCTTTCAGCCCCCCCCCCACCCACCCACCCACCCACCCACCCACCCACCCACCCACACACACACCTCTCCACCACCACGACCGCTGTCCACCACTGCCTGCCAGCTGACTAGGTTCCAGAACACCATGTGGCAAACCATCTAATTGCGCCGAATGAGCACCTTGTGTCAAATAATCTGGTTGCTTCAAACCTTATAAAGGAGCAGCAGCAGAAACAGCAGCAGAACAACAACAAACAAGCAACATCAGCAGCAGCAACAGCAGTAGCAGCATTAGCAGCAGCATTAGCAGCAGAAACAGCAGCAGAAACAACAACAACAACAACAGCATCAGCAGCAACAGCAGCAACAGCATTAGCAGCATTAGCAGCAGCAACACAGCAACAAAAACTGCACCAGCAGCAGCGGCAATAGCAGCAATTACAGCAACATCACCCCTGCAGTAGCTGGCCTAGCTGAGACTGGCAGCAGCATCAACAGCAGGAGCAGCACCAGCAGCATCAACAGCATCAGCAGCAAGAGCAACAGTAGCAGCTGCACCACCACCACCACCACCACCACCACCGCCACAATCAGCAGCAGCACCAGCATGAAGTCTCTTCTCCTACCAGGCATCCTCTTGCCTTAGATATTTCTGTACTGCTGGAAGTCTCAGGTGTGCATGCAGTGTTCACCCTTAGCTGTAGCCACCACCACCACCACCACCGCCGCCACACTCTCTTTTGTGTTGGTTGTTTGTAGTGTGCTTGTTGGTTGCTTGTTCTATGCTATATTCTATGTTTCTTTCTTGAATTGCACGTGCCCATGTACACACGCATGCACATACACACACATGCACATGCACATACACGCACATACATGCATGTATACAAAACACGCATGCGCTTACGCAAATCAAAGATCACACATCACACATGCGCAGGCATAAGCACACGCTTACACACAAGCACAAGCACATGCACACATCTCATGTGCACATCCACATACAAAGAACTCACGTGCACCTGCACGTGCACACATGCAAACATGCACATGCACAAGCATACGCACAAGCTCAAGCACATGCACACATCTCATGTGCACATGCACATGCAAAGAACTCACATGCACCTGCACGTGCACACATGCAAACATGCACATGCAAATGCAAACAAGTCACATGCACATGCAAACGTGCACATAAAATGCAAACAACTCACATGCACAGGCAACCATGCAAATGCCCATGTACATACAAACAGCTCACATGCATATGCAAACATGCACATGAAACTGCAAACATGCACATGAAAATGCGAACATGCACATGCACATGCAACCATGCTCATGCACATGCAAACAACTGACATGCACATGCAAACGCGCACATCCACATGCACATGCAAACAACTCACATGCACATGCACACATGTAAACGTGCACATGCAAATGCAAACAACTAACATGCAGACATGCACACATCTCACTTGCACATGCACACATTCACATGCAAACAACTCACATGCACATGCACACATGTAAACGTGCACATGCAAATGCAAACAACTAACATGCACACATTCACATGCACACATCTCACTTGCACATGCACACAGATCAGCTTCACATGCACACATACACCTGCTCACATCTCAGTTGCACATGCACAAATGCACACATATCACATGCACACATGCACACTTGCACAGGAACAAATCTCACTTGCACAGGTACACATGTACACATCTCACTTGCACACATGCACACATGCACACATGCACACATCTCACTTGCACACATGCACACAGATCACTTGCACATGCACACATGCACACATGCACACATCTCACTTGCACACATGCACACATGCACACATGCACACATCTCACTTGCACACATGCACACATGCACGCATGCACACATGCACAGACACACATGCACACATCTCACTTGCACACATGCACACATCTCGCTTGCACACATGCACACATGCACACATGCACACATCTCACTTGCACACATGCATGCACACATGCACACATCTCACTTGCACACATGCACACATGCACACATGCACACATCTCACTTGCACACATGCACACATGCAACACATTCACATGCAAATGCACATGCACACATGCACACAATCACTTGCACACATGCACACATGCACACACAGGCACACATCTCACTTGCACACATGCACACATGCACACATCTCACTTGCACACATGCACACATGCACACATGCACACATGTACACATCTCACCTGCACACATCTCACTTGCACACATGCACACATGCACACATGCACACATCTCACTTGCACACATGCACACATGCACACATCTCACATGCACACATGCACACATGCACACATGCACACATCTCACTTGCACACATGCACACATGCACACACATCTCATGCACACATGCACACATCTCACTTGCACACATGCACACATCTCACTTGCACACATGCACACATGCACACATCTCACTTGCACACATGCACACATGCACACATGCACACATCTCACGTGCACACATGCACACATGCACCCATCTCACTTGCACTCATGCACACATCTCACTTGCACACATGCACACATGCACACATCTCACTTGCACACATGCACACGTGCACACATCTCACTTGCACACATGCACACATGCACACATCTCACTTTCACACATGCACACATTCACATGCACACATGCACACATCTCAGTTGCACATGCACACATGCACACATCTCACTTGCACACATGCACACATCTCAGTTGCACATGCACACATTCACATGCACACATCTCAGTTGCACGTGCACACCTGCACACATCTTGGTTGCACATGCACACATCTCACACATGCACACATGCACACATCTCGGTTGCACATGCACACATTCACATGCACACATCTCAGTTGCACATGCACACATCTCGGTTGCACATGCACACATTTCAGTTGCACATGCACACTTGCCACACATTCACATTGCACACATCTTTCAGTGTTGCACATGCACACATCTCACTTGCACACATGCACATGTCTCACTTGCACACATGCACACATGCACACATCTCAGTTGCACATGCACACATTCACATGCACACATCTCAGTTGCACGTGCACACATGCACACATCTCGGTTGCACATGCACACATCTTGGTTGCACATGCACACATCTCAGTTGCACATTCACACATGCACACATCTCGGTTGCACATGCACACATTCACATGCACAAATCTCAGTTGCACATGCACACATGCACACATCTTGGTTGCACATGCACACATTCACATGCACACATCTCAGTTGCACATGCACACATGCACACATCTTGGTTGCACATGCACACATTCACATGCACACATCTCAGCTGGACATGCACACATGCGCACATCTCACTTTCACATGCACACATGCACACATCCACATGCCCCCACACCCACACACCCACATCCCCGCCTTCAAGCCTGACCTGCTGATCGTTGAGCCCACACCCACCAACACCCACCCACCCACCCACACCCCCAAACACACCCATACACACATCTCTGCCTTCAGGCCTGACCTGCTGATCCATAAAAAAATAAGCACACACAAACAAACAT
>JAJSRW010001357.1:0-12500 GCA_022414725.1 Microglena sp. YARC | reverse complement strand
GGTTCTCTATTTGGTTCTCTGTATGTCTCTTTGGTTCTCTGTATTTCTGTTTGGTTCTCTGTATGTCTGTTTGGTTCTCTGTATGTCTGTTTGGTTCCCTGTTTGATTCTCTATTGGTTCTCTTTATTTCTGTTTGGTTCTCTATTTGGTCCACCCCCCTTTACACCATTTGTTTCTCCCACCACCGCAGTTGCCGGCAGTGATGCTGACCTGTCTTTGTTCAAAGGACATGAGCTGCACGTCATGCCTGCCCTGGAGACACTCACATTTCAGCATAGCATGGTTGGTAAGTAGCAATGCGTCACTTTATGTAGTGTTTGACTTTGGTGGCCGGTTATACCCCAAAATCGATAAAAAGTGGAATAAAAGGGTCATATCATCCTAAAAATGCATGTGGATTTTTATTCGGAAAAATGCATGTGGATTTTTATTTATAAAAAAGTGGAATAAAAGGGTCATATCATTCTAAAAATGCATGTGGATTTTTATTCGGTAGCGTCAACTTAGAGAATAGTAGAACACATACACCGTCCAATAAGCTACAGTGGTACATCCCCCTGTTTGAATTTGAATTTGAAAGTGGTCAGTTTTCTGAAAAATCAAATTCAGGAATAAAACATCTGTAGATGTCTTGAGACCCCAGTTAAAAGCCTCAGACTCTCAGTATTCAATGAGGACATGGTTAAGAAGTTGTCCCCACAATCTGGTCCCCACAAACTGGTAACCGCCAACTGACAATGACTGCTCACACCCGTGCCAACTGACAATGACTGGTCACACCCGTGCCAACCGACAATGACTGGTCACACACGTGCCAACCGACTATGACTGGTCACACCCGTGCCAACCGACAATGACTGGTCACACCCGTGCCAACCGACAATGACTGGTCACACCCATGCCAACCGACAATGACTGGTCACACCCGTGCCAACCGACAATGACTGGTCACACCCGTGCCAACCGACAATGACTGGTCACACCCTTGCCAACCGACAATGACTGGTCACACCCGTGCCAACCGACAATGACTGGTCACACCCGTGCCAACCAACAATGACTGGTCACACCCTTGCCAACCGACAATCACTGCTCACACCCGTGCCAAAAGATACCCGTGCCCTGGCGGAGCCATATGATATGGGATATTGCAAGATGTCTAGAATGCACTCACATCCTGTATTGTTCAACAATAACGCATGTCCCGAGAGGGGAACGATGCTTATTCAGAGGTTGTATTGTTCAACAATAACGCATGTCCCGAGAGGGGAACGCTGCATTTCCCACACATTCCCTCTATTTCTCCAGTAGTGGGAGAAATGGAGTATTCAGACGCGCGACGTAAGATTCCGCAGGACGCCTTCATATTTCAAATATCCGTAAACCCCCGGGCAAAACCAGGAGTAACCACCGCCAGTTTTTCCAGCAGTACTGTCCTGCCCGGTATATAATCAAGTGCACAGTCACTGGGGGCACTAAAATTTTGGTGCCCCAATCTGCCTAAGCCTTGATTTTTACCAGAATTTCGAGTTCCCACCACCATCCCTCTGTCCCACAGGAGTTATATCTTCCAGGAGCTACCTGAGCCTCTCAGGGGAAGTGACTCTGTTATTATTTGACAGTAGCGACTCTATTGGTAGTAGCACAAAGACAGACCTGAACAGTCTGGACTTAAAAGCTAGATAGTGCAGTTGACTTTATTTAATGGTAAAAGCTGATAAGACCAGTAAAGCCAGCCTGTGTTGTGATATACCCCCTAATTAAGGGAAATATCGCACACAACTCTAAAACTTTACAAGGCCCAGCATACATCTTAAATATGTCTACTAGCACTTGTACCAATGGGGGCCCCATCTGAAAGATCGCTGGACCTCTCGGGCAGTGTCTCAATGTCCAGCAAGCAGGCCCCCTACTTTTGCAAATATAAGTACTGACAATGATGAAGCCTGCATGTGCTTATTTCCTCAACTCTTAAGGGTAAATGATATATATTGAAAATATGAAAAGCAACTGTAAAGGAATCTGAGTCAACCGTCTGAATGATGCTTATTCAGAGGTTGTATTGTTCAACAATAACGCATGTCCCGAGAGGGGAACGATGCTTATCCAGAGGTTGTATTGTTCAACAATAACGCATCTCCCGAGAGGGGAACGATGCTTATTCAGAGGTTGTATTGTTCAACAATAACGCATGTCCCAAGAGGGGAACGATGCTCATCCAGAGGTTGTATTGTTCAACAATAACACATGTCCCGAGAGGGGAACGATGATTAGCCAGAGGTTGTTTTGTTCAACAAGGGAGAACAGGGATTTCGTTTTTAGCTTTATATAGCGATCTCTAGTTTGACCCCGTTTTGGCAAAATTTTCGCTATAAAAAAAGTATACAAAAAAAGTTTTTTATTTCCCCCCCTAAATTCAACCCATCCGCACCCACCCCAGTTTCTGAGCGTGTGCTCCATGTGACAGATATGCCCAACATATCGTTCCGTACCCACCCCAGGTTCTGAGCGTGTGCTCCATGTGACAGCTATGCCCAACATCTCGTTCCGCACCCACCCCAGGTTCTGAGCGTGTGCTCCATGTGACAGCTATGCCCAACATCTTGTTCCGTACACACCCCAGGTTCTGAGCGTGTGCTCCATGTGACAGATATGCCCAACATCTCGTTCCGTACCCACCCCAGGTTCTGAGTGTGAGCTCCATGTGACAGCTATGCCCAACATCTCCTTCTCCACCCACCCCAGGTTCTGAGCGTGTGCTCCATGTGACAGCTATGCCCAACATAACGTTCCGTACCCACCCCAAGGTCTGAGCGTGTGCTCCATGTGACAGCTATACCCAACATCTCCTTCTCCACCCACCCCAGGTTCTGAGCGTGTGCTCTATGTGACAGCTATGCCCAACATCTTGTTCCGTTCCCACCCCAGGTTCTGAGCGTGTGCTCCATGTGACAGCTATGCCCAACATCTCGTTCCGTACCCACCCCAAGTTCTGAGCGTGTGCTCCATGTGACAGCTATGCCCAACATCTCCTTCTCCACCCACCCCTGGTTCTGAGCGTGTGCTCCATGTGACAGCTATGCCCAACATCTCGTTCCGTACCCACCCCAAGTTCTGAGCGTGTGCTCCATGTGACAGCTATGCCCAACATCTCCTTCTCCACCCACCCCTGGTTCTGAGCGTGTGCTCCATGTGACAGCTATGCCCAACATCTCGTTCCGTACCCACCCCAGGTTCTGAGCGTGTGCTCCATGTGACAGCTATGCCCAACATCTCGTTGTCACGTCATCATGTCCCTTGGTCCTGCCAGCGCGCGCGAACTGTACTGCTGGCCCCCCTGGTACAACATGATCTAGATGCGACCTCCTTCTTCGCCAATGATGGTAAGCCAAGCCAACTGGAGCATGAGTTGTGGTGTGCTGAGAGGGGTGTGAAGCCAAGCCAACTGGAGTATGGGTTGTGGTGTGCTGAGAGGGGTGTGAAGCCAAGCCAACTGGAGGATGGGTTGGGGTGTGCTGAGAGGGGTGTGAAGCCAAGCCAACTGGAGTATGTGTTGTGGTGTGCTGAGAGGGGTCGTAAGCCAAGCCAACTGGAGTATGGGCTGTGGTGTGCTGAGAGGGGTGTGAAGCCAAGCCGACTGGAGTGTATGGGTTGTGGTGTGCTGAGAGGGACAAGAGAATTTTCAAATTTAGGGCTGAAGCTGGTTGAGGATTTTCAAAGCTGTTTATTTGTCAATAAATATGATTATTTTCATTTTAAAGAAATTCAACTTGGTATTAAGAGAAAACAAGCATAAATCAGCAATTTACCTGATTTACCTGATTTACCTGATTTACCTGATTTACCTGAAGTCATGTGAGTCATAACGTGTTTTTGTCTGAAGTACCACATGACAAATTCTTCAGTTTCTTTTGCCACATTTAAACACCCTATCATCAGGAGGAGCCCAGGCCTAAAAACATTCTGTCAGGCCGATCGAATTTTTCTGAGAACGGGGCTGTAATGGCCTGCATCATGGTAATATTTTGAGTTACTTTTCAAGTCATTCTGAGCACCTTTTTTAGAGGGTTTCTTGTGCCATTATGACCCCCCACACACACACCCCTTTCCCTCCCTCCTCCCCCCTCCTCCCCCCCCCCTCCCCCGTACTATTTCCATACTCAAACATCACACGTCCCCCCCCCCCCCCCCCCCTAAATGGCCCCAAAAAGCTAACCTCGTTCCACAATGGCTGGTTGGGACTTGGGACGACTATGCTGTGGGCTTCAGCATATCGCCGTTATTTCCCAAGGCATCCAACGCCGCTTGAGCAAAGGCTGATTTACCATGTACCCACGCCAAACCTGAACAAACCTACCAGCCTCACACGCTCTGTTCCACATTGGCCGTCTGGTTAGGACGGCTATTTCGTGGGCTTCAGCATATCGCCGTTATTCCCCAAGGCTTCCAACAATGCTTGGGTAAAGGCTGATTTACCATGTACCCACACCAAACCTGAACAAACCTACCAGCCTCACACTCTCTGTTCCACATTGGCCGTCTAGTTAGGACGGCTATGCCGTGGGCTTCAGCCAGCAATTTGGCTGCTCGCCGTCTTCGGCAGTAAAAAAAAAGGATTACCAGAAAATGTAAACTCGTACAAATCTCTTTTTTTTTCATTTTTTCTCTGTGCCACGTTGGCAGCCTGGTTGGGACATGGGACGACTTTTCCGTGGGCTTCAGCATATCGGCCAGTGTTTCATTTTTCGACGGCGCGTCGCCATTCCGTCGCCATTCCGTAGAATGCTACGCCCCCCGGACCCCCCGATATCGGGACGCGCTGCCCCCCGACCCACCAGGCTCCGCGCTTCGCGCTCTGCCATGCGATGGCTACGCAACTATCCTGCAATCAGGGTTGAGTAGCCCATGTAGCTACTCAACCTGGACTACAGAAATCTGAAATAAAAAACACTGATATCGGCGTTATTTCCCAAGGCTTCCAACGCCGCTTGAGGCCGACAAAGGCTGACATACCATGTAATCACACCAAACTCAACCTCCCTACCCCAGGGATTTGTATTTCCGCTATCTATAGCGATCGCTAGTTTTGACCCCATTTCAGCGAAATTATCGCTATAAAAAAGTTTTTTTGTGTGCCCTAAATGGCCCCAAAAAGCTACAAGAAGCTATATAAAGCTACAGAAAGCACTAAAACGCTGTCCCTGGAGGAGGCCCAAAACCATAAAGCTAGGAAAAACCCACTGTCAGATTTGAACAAAAAGTGCCCTACCCAGGGCTTTTTTACCGCTTTATATAGCGATCGCTAGTTTTGACCCCGTTTTGGCCCCAATCTTGCTAGAAAATGTTTTTTTTTTTAGGTTTTTTTGGTGTGTCCTCATTGGCCCCAAAAGGCTAACCTCAACCTCCCTACCAGCCTCATACACTCCGTTCGACATTTGCAGGCTGGTTGGAACGACTATTCTCTGGGCGACAGCATATCGGAGTTATTTCCCAAGGCTTCCAACGCCGCTTGAGCAAAGGCTGATTTACCATGTAACCACACCAAACCTGACCAAACCTACCAGCCTCACACACTCCGTTCCGCATTCGCAGGCTGGTTGGGACGGCTATTCCGCGGCCGATAGCATATCGGCGTAATTGCCCAAGGCTTCCAACATCGTGTAAAGGCTGATCTGCCATGTACCACACCAAACCTCAACCTCCCGACCAGCCTCACACACTCTGTGCCACATTTGCAGGCTGGTTGGGACGGCTATTCCGCGGCCGGCAGCATATCGGGGTTATCGCGCAAGGCTTCCAACGTCGCTTGGGGAAAGGCGGCGTCGTAGAATATCTTGAGGAGCCCTCAGTACAGCTTCTTGTAAGTCTTGCGTTATGTTTTTGGTAGTAGCTGGTAGGAAGTGGTTAGTTTGGTAGTAACTGGTAGGAAGTGGTTAGTTTGGTAGTAACTGGTAGGAAGTGGTTAGTTTGGTAGTAACTGGCAGGAAGTGGTTAGTTTGGTAGTAACTGGTAGGAAGTGGTTAGTTTGGTAGTAACTGGTAGGAAGTGGTTAGTTTGGTAGGAAGTGGTAGGAAGTGGTTAGTTTGGTAGTAACTGGTAGGAAGTGGTTAGTTTGGTAGGAAGTGGTAGGAAGTGGTTAGTTTGGTAGTAACTGGTAGGAAGTGGTTAGTTTGGTAGTAACTGGCAGGAAGTGGTTAGTTTGGTAGTAACTGGTAGGAAGTGGTTAGTTTGGTAGTAACTGGTAGGAAGTGGTTAGTTTGGTAGTAACTGGTAGGAAGTGGTTAGTTTGGTAGTAACTGGTAGGAAGTGGTTAGTTGGTAGGAAGTGTAGGAAGTGGTTAGTTGGTAGTAACTGGTAGGAAGTGGTTAGTTTGTATAACTGGTAGGAAGTGGTTTAGTTTGGTAGGAAGTGGTAGGAAGTGGTTAGTTTGGTAGTAACTGGTAAAAACTGGTTAGCTTGGTAGTAACTGGTGGTTTGGTAGTAACCGGAAATTTGGTATTACCTGGTAGTACCTGGTAGTACCTGGGTTAGTTTGGAAGTTTGGAAGTAACTGGTAGAACTTAATAGTTACTATTGGAGTGCATTTGTTTGGTAGGTACCTGTGTAGGTAGTATACTTCCAACGACGCTTGGGTAAGGCGGCCTCGGGAACATCTTGAGGAGCCCCGAACAGCTTCTTGTAAGTCTTGCGTTATGTTTTTGGTAGTAGCTGGTAGGAAGTGGTTAGCTTGGTAGTAACTGGTATAAACTGGTTAGCTTGGTAGTAGCTGGTAGGAAGTGGTTAGCTTGGTAGTAACTGGTATAAACTGGTTAGCTTGGTAGTAGCTGGTATAAACTGGTTAGCTTGGTAGTAGCTGGTATAAACTGGTTAGCTTGGTAGTAACTGGTATAAACTGGTTAGCTTGGTAGTAACTGGTATAAACTGGTTAGCTTGGTAGTAACTGGTATAAACTGGTTAGCTTGGTAGTAACTGGTATAAACTGGTTAGCTTGGTAGTAACTGGTATAAACTGGTTAGCTTGGGTAACAACTGGTGGTCTTGCGTTCTGTTTTTTGTACTCAAAATGACCTGAATTATAACTTTCTTGAGCTGTAGAAGTGCATCTGCTTGGTAGATAGTACCTCTAAATACTAAATAGTTTAAATATTACATAATTTGAAAATCAATTTTCTTAATATTACATTATTATTTAGTATTGCCCAAGGCTTCCAACGTCGCATTGGTTAAGGCGGCCTCGTGGAATCTCTTGAAGAGCCCTCGGGACAGCTGCTGGTCCCCAATTTTTGTTTTTTGAAAGTACCGGAATGTCCTTAATTATTACTTTATTCAGCTTTAGAAGTGCATTTTTTTGGAAGATACAGGTAGACATTTCTTTTTAATACTAAATAGTTTAAATATGACATATTTGATGTCGCTTGGGTACTGCACTGCACTGCACTGTGTACTGCACTGCCATGTGTACTGCATTTAAATATGACATATTTGATGTCGTTTGGGTACTGCACTGCACTGTGTACTGCAACTGCATGTGTAACTTGCATTTAAATATGACATGCTTGATGTCGCTTGGGTACTGCACTGCACTGTGTACTGCACTGCCATGTGTGCTGCATTTAAATATGACATATTCGATGTCGCTTGGGTACTTCACTGCACTGTGTACTGCACTGCCATGTGTACTGCATTTAAATATGACATACTTGATGTCGCTTGGGTACTGCACTGCACTGTGTACTGCACTGCTATGTGTACTGCATTTAAATATGACATGTTCGATGTCGCTTGGGTACTGCACTGCACTGTGTACTGCACTGCCATGTGTGCTGCATTTAAATATGACATACTTGATGTCGCTTGGGTACTGCACTGCACTGTGTACTGCATTGCCATGTGTACTGCATTTAAATATGACATACTTGATGTCGCTTGGGTAAAGGCGGCCTCGTAGAATATCTCAAGGAGCCTTCCGAACAGCTGCTGGTAAGTCCCAACAATTGTTTTTGATAGTACCCAGAATGACCTTACTTATCAACGTTATTATTCATTCAGCGTTAGAAGTGCATTTGTTTGGTAGATCGTACCTTTAAATACCAAATAGTTTAAATATAAGCTAATTTGAATATTACATATTTTAAATATGACATATGTACATGGCTTAGATGAAGACTGCCTCGTGGAATATCTCGGGGAGCTCTCTGAACAACTGCTGGTAAGTCCATTTTTTATTTTATTTTATAGTACCGGAATTACCTCTTAATTGTAAAACTTTTTTATTAAGCGTTTAGAAGTGCATTTGTTTGGTATTGATATTCATATGTGGTATTGATGATTGATAATGTGTTTTAATCAACATATTTTTTAAGTTTTTTAGGGCCATTAAAACACAAAGGAAACTTTTGTTTTATTTATACGCGATAATTTTTGCAAAACGGGGTCAAAACTAGTGATCACTGTAAGAAGCGAGGAAAAAAGCCCTGATTTTAAATATAACATTTTATGTCGCTTAGGAGAAGGCAACCTTGTGGAATTTCTTGAGGAACCTTCAGGATAGCTCCTGATAAGTCTTCCGTTGTGTTTTTGGTACTAACTGGTAGCACCTGGTTAGCTTGGTAGTACCCGGAATCAGCTGTATTGTTACTTTATTCAGCTTTATCAGTGTATTTGTTTGGTAGATAGTAACTTTAAATACCAAATGTGTCAAAAACTCAATATTTTAAATATTGCCCAAGGCTTCCAACGTCGCATTGGTGAAGGTGGCCTGATGGAATATCTTGATGTGCCCTTGGGACAAGCTGCTGGTAAGAAGCGTTTTTGGGCGGGGCCCCTTCTGGGGGGCGAGACAGCTGCTGGTAAGAAGCCGTTTTTGGGCGGGGCCCCCCCTTCTGGGGGGCAAGACAGCTGCTGGTAAGAAGCCGTTTTGGGCGGGGCCCCCCTTCTGGGGGGCGAGACAGCTGCTGCGTAAGAAGCGTTTTGGGCGGAGCCCCTTCTGGAGGGCGGAGCCTCCAGTGTTACTCATTTGTCCGTCGACTAAAACCCGCAACGACCAACCATCCATCCATCCATCCATCCATCCATCCATTCCATCCATCCATCCATCCATCCATCTGACCGTGATGGAAGCCTGAACTCAGCCAACGGTCTCGTAACTAACTTGCTTCCTTGCCCCTGTCGCTCCGTCGCGATCACTCTCTGCAATTATTAGCGTCGCAGGCGACGCTGCATAGAACTTGTTTGTTTTTTGTTTGTTGTATAAGATACCGGAATAAACTGTTTTATTACTTTATTCAGCTTAGAAGTGCATTTTGTGGAGATAGTGCGTTTTAATACCACATATTTTATAAGTTTTTAGGGCCATTTAAAACACAAAAGGAAACTTTTTGTTTTATTATACCGATAATTTTGCAGAAACGGGGTCAAAACTAGTGATCACTATAAAAAGCGAGGAAGAAAGCCCTGATTTTAAACATAGCATTTTAAGTCGCTTAGGAGAAGGCAACCTTGTGGATTCTCTTGAGGAGTCCTCGGGACAGCTTCTGGTAGATACACCCACAAACACAATAACACCCACTAACACACAATTGCAGCCTCACCACACCCACACCACATCATGCTCATTCTCATGCCTACATCCCACACCCGCCCACCCCCAATCACATCCACACTCACTCCATGGTCACACCCATGCCCACACCCACACACCACACTCACACCCGCATCATGCTCACACCACCACCACACCCACACCCACGCTCATGCTCACGCCCAATATCTGCAGACTAACCCCCACACTCTCCCCCCCCCCCCCCCCCCCCCCCCCCCCCCCCCCCCCATCCCAAACACCCAAAACACCCCAAACACACACACCACACACACGCCCCAATCCTGCAGGTCTACCCCTCCCCCCCCCACACACACACACCAACACACCAGCACACACACCAACACACACACACACCGCGCCCAATCCTGCAGGCTAGCCAGACAAAGTCTGTGCTCCTCTTCAAGTCAGATGTCCAGACAGACACCCACAAACCCGCACCAACACCTCTCCCCCCCACACACGCACACACACACTCATACCCTCACCCTCACACCCCTGATCCCACCCTTCCCATCCCTACCCATACCCATACCAACCATACCCATACCATACCATACCCATACCCATACCATACCATACCATCCATACCCATCCCATACCATACCATACCATACCCATACCCATACCAATACCCATAAATACCGCGCCATACCCGCGCACCAAATCCTGCAGGCTAGCCTAGACAAGTCTGTGTCCCTCTTCATGTCGGATGTCGAGACAGATGTGTGGCCTCCAAATGCAGTGCACACCGTAGCTCACATGTGTGCGCGCATGCTTATCACTCAAGGAAAGCGCGGTGCCGTGGAGATCAACAGCACAGGCCACCACTTCATCCCTCCACAAAGATGTAAGTTCACCCACCCCACACACACCCACCACCACAGCCACAGCACACACACCACCCCCACGCACACATGCCACACACACACACCACAGTGCACACCGTAGCTCAGTGTGTGCGCGCATGCTTATCACCAAGGCAAGCGTGGGCTGTTGAGATAAACAGTACAGGCGACCACTTCATCCCTCCAAGATGTAAGTCCACCCCCAACCCCTACACAAACATCACAACACCCTCAATCCACAACACCCACCACCAGTGCACCACCGTAGTCACATTTGTGTTGCGCATAATGCTATACACTCAAGGAAAGCGTGGTGCTGTTGAGATCAGCAGTACCAGGCCCCAACTTTGTCCCTCCACACGATGTTACCCCCCCCCCAACCCCCAACCCAACCCCAACCCCAACCTCCCAACCCCACCTCACCTCACCCCACCTCACCCACCCCACGTCACCACCCACGTCACCCCTTTCCCACACAAACGAACACCCGCACACACACACATGTGTGTGCGCATGCTTATCACACAAGGCAAGCGTTGAGATCAACAGTATTGGCCTTCCACTTCATTCCCTCCACACGATATAAGTACCCCCACACCCACACCCCGCACGGCACACCCATCCGTGGGTGATACACATCCATGCACGCACGCACACCCACAAGCACACCCACTACGCACACCCACGCACGGCACACCCACCCACAGCACGCCCAACACCACACCACCACCGGTTGCGCACACCCACACCGCGTTTATCATTTTTATAAGCCTCACAATCCTCTTTTTGTATATAATTTCCACTGCTCCATGTTTGTGCATTGCTGAGACTCCCATGTGAGGGGTAAATGGGGCAGGGACACTTTGCACTCCTGTTCTCTCACCTAAGCCTTATGAGTTTTGCCATGGAATTCTTTACCTGACTTCATTATCTATTAATTACAATTGATTTCCAATTATTACATGATTTCAATTAATTACCATTGGGATTTCAATGAATACAATTGGGGGATTTCCTGAATTCCAATTGATTTCCATGAATTACGAATTGATGTTCCAATGATGCCAATGATTTCCAATTAATTACCAATTGATTTCCAATGAATTACCAATTGATTTCCAATTAATTACCAATTGATTTCCAATGAATTACCAATTGATTTCCAATGAATTACCAATTGATTTCCAATGAATTACCAATTGATTTCCAATTAATTACCAATTGATTTCCAATTAATTACCAATTGATTTCCAATTCAATTACCAATTATTTTCAATTTAAATTACATTGATTTCCAATTACTTACAATTGATTTCCAATGATTACCAATTGATTTACAAATTATCAATTGAATTTCCAATTAATACAATTGGATTTCAATTAATACCAGTTGATTTCAATAATTCCGGTAAACACTTCACTCATTTCACCCCGTCTTTGCGGTTGCTGTCAGACCCTATGAGAGTGATACAATAGGGTTGGTTGGGTGCCACCATGGCACTCCTGCCCCACCCCCCTCCACTCCATCCCCACCTCACAACCCAGCACTGGGGTTAATGATTATTTTTATTTTCAGTATTCTTTCATTTTTCATCATTTACCTACCATCATGCTGCTGCTGCAGACTCCCTATGTGACGTGATATCATGGGGCTGGGGACACTTCGCGCAGCCTCCTACATGCTACAGTAGCTCCTGGCCAACTGGGGGGCGGGGAGGACCGGCTGCCGAGCGCTGCACTGGGCTGCCAGCAGGGCGGTCATGATGCCTCAGTAAGATTGGTCTAGGTGGATCTGTGGGTGGTGGTGTGTGGTGGGTGGTGTAGTATAGGTGGTGGTGTGGGTGTGGGTGTGGCTGTGGTGTGGTGGCTGGTGGTGTTGGGGGGGGGCGAGGGCGGGGGGGAGGCAGGCTGCCAGCCGATGCTGTCACGGCATGCCAGGCTGCTGGTAAGTGAGTGGATCGAAGTCGCGCCTGGTGGTGTGTGGGGGGAGGTGTGTGAGGGGGGTGTGGGAGGGGGAGGGGGTGGGGCGTGTGGGGGGTAAGGAGGTGTGTGGGG
>JAJSRW010001694.1:82500-93671 GCA_022414725.1 Microglena sp. YARC | reverse complement strand
CAGGCAACAGAATATGGAGGTTGACCAGCGGCCATGAAACTGTATGTCGCACACAAGCAGTACACCATGCTATACAAGCACACCAACATATCACATGCATGCATTACCTTTGTAGGGTACTAGCGCTCTTAGTGTGCATGTGAAGGGAGTCAGCAGGCCACAGAATATTGGAGGTTTGACCAAGCGGGCCATGAAACTGTATTGTCGCACACAAGGCATACACACATGCATACAAGCACAACCAACATACACATGCATTGCTACTGCTGGACCTAGCGCCCGGTGTGCAGTGAAGGGATGTCAGAAGGCCCAACAGGTAATATTGTGAGGTTGACCAAGCGTGGCCTGAAACATGATATGTCGCAACCACTTACAAGCATGTTACACCACATCATAACAAGCACCACCAACATACCACATGCATATGCGGGACTAGCTTGTTCAATGTGAAAGGTGAGTCACAGGAACAGAATATTATGAACCAAAGGCGGCCTAAAGTGTATTGCCCAACAGGCATAGCACACCATGCATACAAGCAACCACTTACAATGGCATGCATACTTCGAACTACGCGTTGCATAAGAGTCATCAGCCAACAGAATATTAAGTGTTGGACCAGCGCGCCATGAAACCTGGGGTATGGGTCCAGCACCAAGCTATACAAACATGCATACAAGGACACCGAACATACACATGATGGCAACTTGCGGGACTAGCGCAGCTGTGCATGGTGAAGGGGAGTCAGCAGCAACAGGAATATTGGAGGTTGGACCAACTGAAACTGTATGTCGCACACACAAGCACAGGCGGCAACATCAACATGGCATGTCGGCACCTAAGCATACCACACACATACAAGGCACACCGAACATACACATGCATGCCATAACCTTGCGGACTAGCGCGTGTGCATGTGAAGGAGTCAGCAGGCCAACAGAATATAGGTTGACCAAGGCGGGCCATGAACTGTATGTCGCACACCAAGCATACACACATGCATACAAGCACACTCAACATACAAATGCATGATACCTTGGGGACTAGCGCGTGTGCATGTGAGGGAGTCGGCAGGCCAACAACTAAATATATGGAGGTTGACCAAGCGGGCCATAAATATGTGCCCACACATGCATACACACATGCTTGTACACTTGCATAACTCATGCATCAGCAGGCCACGAGGGTTACACTGTAATGCGGCATACACACATTGCATACAGCACACACAACATACACATGCGCATACCTTCGCGGGACTAGCGCGTGTGCATGTGAAGGGAGTCAGAGAGGCCAACAGAATAGGGACCCAAGCAGTGACCGTGGGCACATGCCATGCATACCTTGACACTTACGCTGTGTGCAAAAAAAGATGTGAAGGGAGTGCCACATGTCGCACACAAGCATTACACACGCATACAAGCCAAAGCGCGGGCCATGAAACTGTAATGTCGCACCACAAGCATACACACATGCATACAAGCACACCAACATTTTACACGCATGCATACCTTGCGGGACTAGCGCGTGTGCATGTGAAGGGAGTCAGCAGGCCAACAGAATATTGGAGGTTGGACCAAAGCGGGCCATGAAACTGTATGTCGCACACAAGCATACACACATGCATACAAGCACACCAACATACACATGCATTGCATACTTGCGGGACTAGCGCGTGTGCATGTGAAGGGAGTCAGCAGGCCAAACAGAATATGGAGGTTGACCAAGCGGGCCATGAAACTGTTATGTCGCACACAAGCATACACACATGCATACAAGCACACCACATACACATGCATGCATCAGCAGGCAGAATATTGGATAGCGGCCATGAAACTTGTATTGCAGCACATATGGATACACAACACTAGCGCGTGTGCATGTGAAGGGAGTCAGCAGGCCAACAGAATATTGGAGGTTGACCAAGCGGGCCATGAAACTGTATGTTCGCACACAAAGCATACACACATGCATACAAGCACACCAAATACACATGCATGCATACCTTGCGGGACTAGCGCGTGTGCATGTGAAGGGAGTCAGCAGGCCAACAGAATATTGAGGGACCAATCGCCCATTTGAAACTGTATTGTCGACACAAGAATGCATATCAAGCACACCAAACATACACATGTGCGGGCATGTGAAGGGATGTCAGCAGGCCAACAGATACATGTGAAAATGTCGCACACAAGCATACACACATATAAACAAAAGCACACACAACATACACATCACCCTTGCAGCGCGTGTGCATGTGAAGGAGTACAGAATATTGGAGGTTGTACCAGCGGGCCATGAAAACTGATATGTCGCCACACAAAGCATACACACATGCATACAAGCACACACATGCATGCATACCTTGCGGGACTAGCGCGTGTGCATGTGAAGGGAGTCAGCAGGCCAACAGAAATAGGTTGACCAAGCGGGCCATGGAGGCAACACACATTGCACACCAACTATTACCAAGCGGTACACTCAGCCATGAAACTGTAGTTCCGCACACAAGCATACACACATGCATACAAGCACAGACCAACATACACATGCATGCATACCTTGCGGGACTAGCGCGTGTGCATGTGAAGGGAGTCAGCAGGCCAACAGATATTGGAGGTTGACCAAGCGGGCCCATGAAACTGTATGTATGTCGCACACCAAGCATACACACATGCATACAAGCACACCAACATACACATGCCATGCATACCTTGCGGGACTAGCGCGTGTGCATGTGAAGGGAGTCAGCAGGCCAACAGAATATTGGAGGTTGACCAAGCGGGCCATGAAACTGTATGTCGCACACAAGCATACACACATGCATACAAGCACACCAACATACACATGCATGCATACCTTGCGGGACTAGCGCAGTGTGCATGTGAAGGGAGTCAGCAGGCCAACAGAATATTGGAGGTTGACCAAGCGGGCCATGAAACTGTATGTCGCACACAAGCAAGCATACACACACTGCATACAACACACCAACATACACATGCATGCATACCTTGCGGGGACTAGCGCGTGTGCATGTGAAGGGAGTCAGCAGGCCAAACAGAATATTGGAGGTTGACCAAGCGGGCCATGAAACTGTATGTCGCACACCAAGCATATCACAACATGCATACAAGCACACCAACATACACATGCATGCATACCTTGCGGGACTAGCGCGTGTGCATGTGAAGGGAGTCAGCAGGCCAACAGAATATTGGAGGTTGACCAAGCGGGCCATGAAACTGTATGTCGCACACAAGCATACACACATGCATACAAGCACACCAACATACACATGCATGACATACCTTGCGGGACTAGCGCGTGTGCATGTGAAGGGAGTCAGCAGGCCAACAGAATAATTGGAGGTTGACCAAGCGGGCCATGATACTGTATGTCGCACACAAGCATACACACATGCATACAAGCACACCAACATACACATGCATGCATACCTTGCGGGACCTAGCGCGTGTGCATGTGAAGGGAGTCAGCAGGCCAACAGAAATTGACCAAGCGGGCCATGGTATGACCAAGCGGGCCATGAAACCTTTTATGCACACCAACATCGCACACAAGCATGTGAATCACACATGCATACACACATGCATGTGAAGGGATGCATACCAGAAGAATATTGGAGGTTGACCAAGCGGGCCATGCGGTAGCGCATTAGCGCGTGCCACCAACAATGCATGTGAACTTGCGGAGTCAAGCATGTGAAGAGCAGGAGGCAAAGAATATTGGAGGGTTGACCAACAGAATATGTTGCACACAAGCATAACACACATGCATACAAGGACACCAAACATAACCCATTGACCTTGCAGAAGCGGGCCACTGCGCGTGTGAAACTGATATGTCGCACACAAGCAGGTTTGACACACATGCATACAAGCACCACCCAAGCAACACCAAACATACAACACCTTGCGGGACATGCATGTGAAGGGATGCATAGCGGGCCATGAAATGTAATTGCGGCTACAACACATGACTAGCGCGTGCTACCTTGCATGTGATGTTTGAGGGAGTCAGCAGGCCAAACAGGAATATTGGGGTTGACCAAGTTGCAAGGGCCATGAAACGTATGTATCGGTCCACACAAAGCATATCACACATGCATACATGCCATACCTTGCGGCACATACATTAACAGAATATTGGAGTTGACCAAGCGGGCCATGAAACTGTATACACATGCATACAAGCACACCAACATACGACATAGCCTTGCGGGGACTAGCGTGTGCATGTGAAGGGAGTCGACAGCCAACAGAATATTGGTAGCCAGGCCCAACAGAAATTTGGAATATTGCACCACACAGCATTAGGCCATGAACCTGTATGGCATGCAGGACATAATATTGTAGATGACACGGGCATACCGGCCAGCCATGAAACATATGTCGCACCTGTGCAAGCACACAGCCGGGCCATGCTGTATCGGCACACAAGCCATACACACATGCATACAAGCACACCAACATACACATGCATGCATACCTTGCGGGACTAGCGCGTGTGCATGTGAAGGGAGTCAGCAGGCCAACAGAATATTGGAGGTTGACCAAGCGGGCCATGAAACTGTATGTCGCACACAAGCATACACACATGCATACAAGCACACCAACATACACATGCATGCATACCTTGCGGGACTAGCGCGTGTGCATGTGAAGGGAGTCAGCAGGCCAACAGAATATTGGAGGTTGACCAAGCGGGCCATGAAACTGTATGTCGCACACAAGCATCCACACATGCATAACAAGCACACCAACATACACATGCATGCATACCTTGCGGGACTAGCGCGTGTGCATGGAAGGGGAGTCAGCAGGCCAACAGAAATATTGAGAGGTTGACCAAGCGGGCCATGAAACTGTATGTCGCACACAAGCATACACACATGCATACAAACACACCAACATACACATGCATGCATACCTTGCGGAGACTAGCGCGTGTGCATGTGAAGGAGTCAGCAGGCCAACAGAATATTGGAGTTGACCAAGCGGCCATGAAACTGTATGTCGCAGTCACAAGCATTTGTGAAAGGGATCAGCAGGCCAACAGAATATTGGAGGTTGACAACATGCATACAAGCACACCAAACATACACATGCATGCTGACCTTGCGGGACTACCTTTGGGCGGGCGCGGTGTGCATGAAGGAGTGAAGGGAGTGACCAAAAGGCGGGCGGGCCCCCCCAGCAGGCAACAGAATATTGGAGTGTTCGCACACAAGCGGGCCATACACACATTGCACACCCAACAGCATAACACATGATACAAGCACATCCAACATACACATGACAGCGGGCCATGACAAAGGTCGGGCCTGTGTGCATGTGAAGGGAATAGCGCGCACAGAATTATTGGAGGTTGACAAGCGGGCCAAACAGAATGATTGGACTGTATCACAAACACTGAACACATGCATATACAAGCACACCAACATACACATGCATGCATGCTACCTTGCGGGACTAGCGGTGTGCATGTGAAGGGAGTCAGCAGCCCAACAGAATATTGGAGGTTGACCAAGCGGGCCATGAAACTGTATGTCGCACACAGCCATACACACATGCATACAAAGCACACCAACATACACATGCATGCATACCTTGCGGGACTAGCGCGTGTGCATGTGAAGGGAGTCAGCAGGCCAACAGATATTGCGAGGATTGAGGTTGACCAAGCATACACACATTCGCATACAAGCACACCAACATACACATTGCCATGACAAACTGTATGTCGCACACATAGCTTGGAGGTGACAGCGGGGCCATGAAACATGTCATACAAGCAACACAACACACATACACATGCATGCATACCTTGGCGGGACTAGCGGCGTGTGCATACAGCCAATATTGGAGGTTGACCATGCATACGAGCTGTAGCACACAGTACACATGCATACACATGCATGCATACCTTGCGGACTAGCGCGTGTGCATGTGAAGGGAGTCAGCAGCCAACAGAATATTGGAGGTTGACAAGCGGGCCATGAAACTGTATGTCGCACACAAGCATACACACATGCATACAAGCACACCAACATACACATGCATGCATACCTTGCGGGACTAGCGCGTGTGCATGTGAAGGGAGTCAGCAGGCCAACAGAATATTGGAGGTTGACCAAGCGGGCCATGAAACTGTATGTCGCACACAAGCATACACACATGCATACAAGCACACCAACATACACATGCATGCATACTTGGCTTGCGGACTAGCGGCGTGTGCATGTGAAGGGAGTCAGCAGGCCAACAGCCAACAAAATATTGGAGGTTGACCAGCGGGCCATGAAACTGTATGTCGCACACAAGCATACACACATGCATACAAGCACACCAACATACACATGCATGCATACCTTGGCGGGACTAGCGCGTGTGCATGTGAAGGGAGTCAGCAGGCCCAACAGAAATATTGGAGGTTGACCAAGCGGGCCATGAAAATTAAATGTCGCACACAAGCATACACACATGCATACAAGCACACCAACATACACATGCAATGCATTACCTTGCGGGACTAGCGCCCGGTGTGCATGTGAAAGTGAATATTGGAGGTTGACCAAGCGGGCCATGAAACAATGTCGCCAACACAAGCACACAAGCATACAGAAGCACACCAACATGAAACATACACATTCTGTCACATGGGTTGATGCAACACCAACATGCATACCCTTGCGGGGACTAGCGCCAGTGTGCATGTGAAGGATCAGCAGGGCCAACAGAATTATTGGAGGATTATTGACCAAGCGGGCCATGAAACTGTATGTCGCACACAAGCATACAACACATACACAACACAATACAAGCACACCAACATACACATGCATGCATACCTTGCCGGGACTAGCGCGTGTGCATGTGAAGGGAGTCAGCAGGCAACAGAATATTGAGGTTGCAAACCAAGCGGGCCATGAAACTGTATGTCGCACACAAGCAATACACACATGCATACAAGCACACCAACATACACATGCATTGCAACCTTGCGGGACTAGCGCGTGTGCATGTGAAGGGAGTCAGCAGGCCAACAGAATATTGGAGGTTGACCAAGCGGGCCATGAAACTGTATGTCGCACACAAGCATACACACATGCATACAAGCACACCAACATACCACATGCATGCATACCTTGCGGGACTAGCGCGTGTGCATGTGAAGGGAGTCAGCAGGCCAACAGAATATTGGAGGTTGACAAGCGGGCCATGAAACTGTATGTCGCACACAAGCAATACACACATGCATACAAGCACACCAACACCTTTACAGCGTGCGTGTGCATGCATGCCAACATTGGGCGGTTAGGCGGGCCTTGCGGACTAGCGCACACCAAACATACACGCATTGTGCATGTGATGTTGAGGGAGTCACAGCAGAAAATATTGGAGGCCAACAGCACACAATACACACATGCATACAAGCACACCCAACATCACAGGCATACCTTGACCGATGTGTGTGAAGCAGGGCAGAATATTGGAGGTTGACCAAGCGGGCCATGGGAAACTGTACATGTGCATACAATCACACAACATACACATAATTGCATCAAGCATATACGTGCGGGACTAGCGCGTGTGCATGTGAAGGGAGTCAGGGCACACCAACCGAATATTGATGGTTGACAATGCATCGCACACAAGCATTAACAAACCTTGGCGCCTCAAGCACACCAACAACACATTGCATCAACCTTGCGGAGCGCGTGTTGCATGTGAAGCGCGTGTGCATTGAAGGGAGTCAGCCAGGCAACAGAATAATTGGAGGTTGATGACCAAGCGGCCATGAAACTGTATGTGCATACAAGCACACCAACATACACATGCATGCATAACCTTGCGGGACTAGCGCGTGTGCATGTGAAGGATCAGCAGCAACAGAAATATTGGAGGTTTTGACCAAGCGGGCCATGAAACTGTATGTCGGCACAACAAGTACACACAATGTCGCACACCACACAAGCATACACCTTGCACAGCGCGTGTGCATGCGAAGGGAGTCAAGCAGAAAATATTGGAGGAGGTTGACAGCGGGCCATGAAACATCGCACACAAACACATTGCATGCATACACATTGCTATTACCTTGGAGGGACTAGCGCGTGTGCTGAAAGGGAGCGCAGAATTATTGGAGGTGACCAAGCGGTGCATCCACAACAAGCATAACAACACATGCATACCAAGCACACCAAATACAACATGGACCTTGCGGGTAGCGCCGTGTGATGTGAAAGGGAGTCAGCAGGCCAGACAGAATATTGCGAGGTTGACCAAGCGGCATGAAAAACTGTATGTCGCACACAAGCATACACAATGCATACAAGCATACACCATATGCATAGCCTGCGGGACAGCGCGTGTGCGATGCCAACAGAAATATTAGGATTAGCGGGCCCTGTTTCGCAACACAAGCATGGGCCCAATAGCGGGACATGCATCAGCAGCATGGAATGCGGGCCTCTGCACACAAGCATACCACATGCATTACAAGAACATAAGACCAACATACAGCACACCAAAACATCTGCATACCTGCGGGACTAGCCAGCTGTGTGCATGTGAGGTGGCCAACAGGGACCAAGCGTGCCATGAAAGCTGTACAGAAGCATATCACACTATGCATACAGCAACAACATCACATGCATGGCTACCTTGGGGACTAGCGCTGACCAAGCGGCCATTGGTCGAGCACACGACATGCATGCCATACACATGATGCATACCTTGCACTAGCGCGTGTGCATGTTCAGCAGGGCCACAGAATAAGACCAAGCCGGGCCATGAAACTGTGTGCCACATGAGCATACACACATGCATACGCGCACATGCATGTGCAGTCTTTTTGGAAGTTGAGGGCATGAACAGTAGGGGAGGTATGGCAACGGTGCACACATGTTGCCAACTACACATGCAATGCATACTTGCCCAGGAACCTGCTGCGGGCCATACTGCGTGCACAGCAGTCAATGCAGGGCCCCTCTGCGGGACTACGCTGTGCATGTGTCAGCAGGCACCAAGCGGGGTACACACATGAATACAACCACACACATGCATGCATGCATTTGCTTACTTATCACTGCAGCACCTTGAGGGACTAACTGCCATCGCACACAAAGCATGTCCAAAGCATACATGCATAGCGGGACTAGCGCGTGCACAGCAGCCAACAGAATATTGGAGAGTTTGACCAAGCGGGCCATGAAAACTGTATGGTCGGCACACAAGCATACATCACATGCATACAAGCACACCAACATACACATGCATGCATACCTTGCTGACTAGCGCGGTGCATGTGAAGGGAGTCAGCAGCCAACAGAATTTGGAGGTTGACCAAGCGGCCATGAAAGCATCACACAAGGCATAACACAACTGCACACCAACATATGCAATGGCATACCCTTGCGGGACTACGCACACGTGTGCATGTGAAAGGGATCAGCAGGCCAACAGAATATTGAGTTGACAGCGGGCCATGAAAAACATGGTCGCACACAAGCATGCATGCAACAAGCACACCAACATACACATGCATGCATACCTTGCTTGAGGGGACTAGCAGCGTGTGCATGTGAAGGGAAGTTCAGCAGGCCAACAGAATATTAGGTTTACCAAGCGGGCCAGCGCGTGTTGATGTGAAGCGGCCATGAAACTTGCCACACAAGTCGCACACAGCATACACACATCATAACAAGACACACCAACAGACAACAGCACACCCGAAATACCACCTTGCGGGACAGAATATTGGAGGTTGAGCGCGTGTGCATGTGAAGGGAGTCAGACTAGGCTGTTGCAGAATATTGGAGGTTGACCAAGCGGGCCAACATGAAATGTTATGTCGCACAAGCGCCATCGGCGCAACAGCATTACAAGCACACCAACCATACATGCACACTTGCATAGCGCGTGTGCATGTGAAAAGTCAACACCAACAGAATATTTGGAGGTTGACCAAAGCGGGCCATGAAAACATGCGCACACAGACATACACACATGCATATTGCATGCATACCGGGACTAGCGCGTGTGCATGTGAAGGGAGTCAGCAGGCCAACAGAATATTGGAGGTTGACCAAGCGGGCCATGAAACTGTATGTCGCACACAAGCATACACACATGCATACAAGCACACCAACATACACATGCATGCATACCTTGCGGGACTAGCGCGTTGTGCATGTGAAGGGAGTCAGCAGGCCAACAGAATATTGGAGGTTGACCAAGCGGGCCATGAAACTGTATGTCGCACACAAGCATACACACATGCATACAAGCACACCAACATACACATGCATGCATACCTTGCGGACTAGCGCGTGTGCATGTGAAGGGAGTCAGGAGGCCAACAGAATATTGGAGGTTGACCAAGCGGGCCATGAAACTGTATGTCGCACACAAGCATACACACATGCATACAAGCACACCAACATACACATGCATGCATACCTTGCGGACTAGCGCGTGTGCATGTGAAGGGAGTCAGCAGGCCAACAGAATATTGGAGGTTGACCAAGCGGGCCATGAAACTGTATGTCGCACACACAAGCATACCACACATGCATACAAGCACACCAACATACACATGCATGCATACCTTGCGGGACTAGCGCGTGTGCATGTGCCAAAGGGAGTCAGCAGGCCAACAGATATTGGAGCGGCGTGGTTGAAGGAGTGCCAACCAAGCGGGCCATGAAACTGTATGTCGCACACAAGCCATACACACATGCATACAAGCAACACCAACATACAACATGCATGCATAACCTTGCGGGACTAGCCGCGTGTGCATGTGAAGGAGAGTCAGCAGGCCAACAGAATATTGGGAGGTGTGACCAAGCGGGCCCATGAAACTGTATGTCGCACACAAGCATACACACATGCATGCACAAGCACACCAACAATAAACACATGCATGCATACCTTGCGGGACTAGCGCGTGTGCATGTGAAGGGAGTCAGGAGGCCAATAGGATACTTGAGGTACATAATTGTTTTAAAAACGATTTAAATTCACAAAAGTAGCCACGATATTTAGGAATTTGAATATATTTATAGGAATTTGAATCCACAACAAATGGAAGTGAAACTTGAATTCACAAAAGTAGCCACGATATTTAAATTTATTTTGTAAAGTGATTTT
>JAJSRW010001694.1:52500-77500 GCA_022414725.1 Microglena sp. YARC | reverse complement strand
CAGCCTGGAAAGTTTAGTGTGACTCGCCAGCCTGGAAAGTTGAGTGTGACTCGCCAGCCTGGAAAGAAAGGTGGTTAGGTCAGAAGATGGGTAAGTAGGTAGAAGTGGTGGTAGAATAGATAGGTGGTGGTTTTTGCCACACACATAGGGTGAGGTTCGTCTAGTCCAATCCGCCGATGCATATTTTGACTGTGCAGCTTGTATCAGTCTGTGCAAGCTTCCTGTAGCGTACTGATTGTTCAGTGTCACTTGCTGGCCTGAGTAGACAGGTAGGTTTGGGTGGTGGTAGGTAGAGGTGGTGGTAGAATAGATAGGTGGTGGTTTTTGCCACACACATAAGGTGAGATTCGTCTGGTCCAAGTCATCAATGCAAATTTTGATTTGCAGTTTATAATTGTCTACTGTTATTTTTCTTCTATCAGTTTTCTTCTATCACTTTTCTACTTATATTTTTCTTCTATCACTTTTCTACTTGTACTTTTCTACTTGTACTTTTCTACTTGTATTTTTCTACTAGTATTTGTCGGGGGGCCCTCAGGAAGTTGCTCGTGTACCGCATGCTGGAATCGGGGCCGGAAGGGGTCGTCAGCCCCGGGACCATCGAAAAAAGTCAAAAAATGTGTCGGGGTGGGGGTAGATATCGACCCCTCATAAAGAGGGGAGGGGGGGGGGGGGGGGGGGGGGGGTCAGACGGCTTTCAGAAATTTCCTCTGGTCAAGACTGTTAGAGGCCAAAACTTCCTCAGTACTCGGTCTCTGCTAAAATTAAGCATCACTTTTCTACTTGTATTTTTCTGCTAGTATTTGTCTACAATCATTTTTCTCCGATCATTTTTGTACTTTTAATTTTCTACTATCTCTATAAGATATCAGTTTCTGGAATATTGTTTTTTACTTTCTCTATGAGATTTCAGTTTTCTAGAATTATTGTTTCTACTTTAATTTTATATATATTTATATACAGCGATTTACTACTTTAATTTTATATATATTTATATATATTTTATACATGTATATATTTTTTTATACAGCGATACAGCGGATAAGTTGGATTTGGGTTTTTGAACTACTTCTCAGGTCGTACTTTGTTCCTCAAACTTCATATTTGGGCCTTCGAATTCTGACATTTTGGCAAAAAAATAAGAATTCTGACAATTCTGATCATTGTCAAAAAAATGAACTATTAAGTGCAAGACACAAATCCAAATTGGGGGTGGACCAAAACGGCTACATACGATTAGTCTTGCCTGTACCAGAGTACAAAAAGTACTGTACTGCACTGGAATCACAAGTACAGCTGTACGGAGCACTTACCTAATATCTTGCTTGGCCACTCCTACACAAGTACGGGATGGGAGAAGTACACGTGGTTATCCATTACACTTTATGTGGCACAAGTACAGGATGTGAGAAGTACTTTTGGTCTGTCATGCATCACTCTCAATGTATGTGTGTGTGTGTGTGTGTGTGTGTGTGTGTGTGTGTGTGTGTGTGTGTGTGTGTGTGTGTGTGTGTGTGTGTGTGCATGCGTGCGTGCGTGCGTGCGTGCGTGCGTGCGTGCGTGCGTGCGTGCGTGCGTGCGTGCGTGTGTGTGTGTGTGTGTGTGTGTGTGTGTGTGTGAGTGAGTGTGTGTGTGTGTGCGTGCGGTGTGTGTAGGTTTTAGTGGGAGTTTGATCGAGGACGGGTGGGGGTGGGAGATTTTGGTGATGCTGGTGGTGGTTCATTGCTGTTGGGTAGGGGCGGTTGAGGTTGGTTGGGGGTTGGTGATGTCGGTTGACTGTGGGTGATGTGGGGTTGGGGGTTGGGGAGAAGGGTGAGGCTTGCTATTATTGGCTGTTGGGTGGTTGATGGCGCTTGGTTGGGGGCGGTTGAGGTTGGTTGGGGGTGGTTGATGATGCTTGGGTGAGGTTGAGGGTGTGTAACGCAGTCTTAGGGAGGGAGAGAGATGGCGGGTTACAAAGGCTAGCTGGCCGGATGGTGCTTGGGTGTGGTTGAGGGTGGGTGATGCAGTCATAGGGAGGGAGAGAGATAGCGAGTGACATACGCTAGCTGGCCGGATGGTGCTTGGGTGTGGTTGAGGGTGGGTGACATAGTTATAGGGAGGGAGAGAGATAGCGAGTGACAAACGCTAGCTGGCCGGATGGTGCTTGGGTGTGGAAGAGGGTGTGAGATGCAGTCATAGGGAGGGAGAGAGATGGCGGGTTACAAAGGCTAGCTGGCCGGATGGTGCTTGGGTGTGGTTGAGGGTGTGAGATGCAGTCATAGGGAGGGAGGGAGGGAGGGAGATGGCGGGTTAAACACAAGAGAGCGAGAGAGCAATCATGGACATCAAACAACTACACAATGTGGTGGTGGTGGTTGATGGGGTTGGTTGATGGTGGATGGCAGGGATAGAGAGAGGTGGTGGGTTAAGGTGGCTGGCTGGTTTGCAATAAATAATTTGACCCCCCCCCCCCCCCCCCCCCCCCCCCCACACACACACACACACACACACACACAACCCACACACCCTTGCTTCCTTAATTCACACCGACTTGGCGTACTGCTTTTCTTTTCACCCCACACCCCACACCCCACACACGACAGACCAGGCACACACACTAATCCCCGTGAAGAACGATGCTGATAATGACTCTGCGCGTTTATAGAACGCGTGTATTCACCAGAAGTAAGATGCCCAACTCCCACCCCCCAAGGCTAATTCACGCAGCTATCACGAACCCCCTAGTAGCTCGATTCCGTTCATTATTCTGCGCGCTCATTCAACTACTGTGCTCGCTCTAATTAAGATGCCCTACTCCCGACGCTAATTCACGCAACTTCCCCCGACCCCCGTGTAGGTCGACGCCGCAAATTAATGTAGCATCGTTTGTAGAACGCGTATTCACTTTCATGGACAGAGCCGACAACCACCACATCGCTAATTATCGCAGCTGGCATGTAGCTAACTGCTACCTCCTAATTCTCGCACTTGGTACTATTCCCATCGCGCGACTCACTGAATCGCATCGCATCGCATCACATCGCATGCTTACCTAAGCTAGCTCCGAGCAGGAGAATTACAGCAACGATTGGGCTCCTCATGTCTGTTCCAGCCACATGAGTTACTCGCAGTGTGGATTATTAATAGCAGCAGTAAGTCTTGAATTGTAACGCTCTACAAGGGAAGGGTGCAACAGAACACTGCGTGATGTCGCGGCCTAGCTGATGCGTGCGAGAGGGCCACTGTCCTGCACTCTCGCGATGTTCGTGTTGCTGTCATGGGCATGCCACGCTGTCACACATGCAACCAATTTCGCCTCATTTCAGTTGCTGGCGCCACTAATGTCCAGACCATTGATGAGACAAATGCGAACCCAACCAAACCAACCAATAAATTTCGCAGCTCGCAAAGTCCCGTGGAGAAATAGGGCAAACCAGGGCTACCCTGAGTACCTTATGAGCGAACGGTTACCTGCGCTACTCGTAGACGAGCGATTTCAGACCTGGGAAAGATACCTGGGACCCCCGAAACACCTTCGTACACATAACTGGCTCTTGGGTGCACCATTCCGCCTCTCTCTTCTACCGTTCTGCAGCGCTCCAGTTTTAGCACTGCGCTGTACCTTCTTTGGCCCTCGCATATGTCCTGCCGGCCCGGCAGGCCGCCCATGTATGGCTGTTTTTGGATCAGAAAGAACGTGCTCCTTCGCTGCAGCTTCCGCTTCTCTCGGCGCCCCCCAACGTATCATTCACCTCCTGTAACTCGGCTACACCCGCGACTTCCGTCACGGTGCTACCTTCATCGCGAAATCACCACAACACACTCCTCTACTCACCTATCTCCATCAAGCTGGCTGGACTATCGCCCCCCACACTCCACACACCACTCTTATCGGCACATGAGACACACACCTGCCACAGTGTTAGGCTTGGTGCTCTAGATTGCCTGCCTCTGCACCCCTCCCCTCCACGCTCCCCTTTCCGCTCTTCTTTCCGCCTCTAGTTTTTCTTTCCTCTTCTGGACTTGACCAAGTTTGTTTTTCAGGTCTGTGGGGACTGGGGGTGCCTTCAAAACACTTGCGCTTCCTGTTATAAAATTTGATGGTCGGCAGGCTGTGCTGTAGTCCTCTCTCGGCGGTGATAAACTTTATGTAACGAATCCTCTCGCGCAAATACGGTAGCCATAGCGACAACGATGATAAATAAATATGTAAATAAATAAATAGTACGCCTAATTACGAGTCGTGGGGTTGAGGTTTTATTTGTCGGCATTTATCATATCATCGGTATTAAAACTATTACGTATGCAAATTGGATGATGTCAGAGGAACCATTGTTCCACATACACTAAAGTAATCAATAATAGGGATGTTTCCCAGGCGGGGTGTTTCGGGGTCCCAGACGGGGGTCCCAGGTAGGGTGCTTCAGGGGCTTTCGTATACACTATACTATGACAACCCAGGCTGGGTTGTTATAGTATACTGTATACGAAATACTTATCGCATGTGTACTCGAGTACGCTCAATGCAAGGGACGCGATTCAAACGCACGACATTGGACTTGGAAAGACCGGTATTGAGCTCGAGACATACTAAGTTCTTTATATATTCCTAGATCCTTTGTTTCTTTTTCATTAAAAGTAGCATGATCCCTGCTTTCAGACCGAGAGGATATCTGGGATTCTGGGGACGTCAAGTTAAGAACCTAGTTAAACCCTGTTCTGTTAGGGCGTAGGCCCTATCTTACCCTGGTCCACCGTGTGATAGAGTATATCACGCTACAGAGACACAGAGTATATCGCACTGTATAGTATAGTGTGATAGAGATGCTCTACAGTGTGATATACTGATATACTCTATAGTGTGATAAACAAAGTATGTCACTCTATAGAGTACGGTATACTGTGATAGAGTTGCGGCTACTCGGAAACTAGTCGGTAGTTACCTTGTCGTTAGGATTTGCGTCATCCTCGCCACCTAGTGGCTCGTGGTGGGTCTCGTTAGATTCCACAGTTGTCCAGGAGGATCCCCAGCTTTGCGTCCTGAGACGCAACCAATTTTACAGCATGCGTCCCGAGACGATACTAATTTCAAGGCCTGCGTCCTGAGACGCAACCGACCCGCAACCGACCCATAGCCTGCATATGTAACGCAACGGACCCTCCCCACGTTGCGTCTCAGGACGTTGTGCCTGCGACGCGGGAGTGCAGGACGCAGCATCCTGAACAACCGTGGACCCAGCCTCCCAGGTCTCAAGACTCTCCCAGGTCTGAAATCGCTCGTATATACGAGTGGCGCAGGCGACCGTTCGCCGGCAGGGGGTGTAAGGTACCCCTGTTCAGTCGTGTAACCCCGATTTGCCCTGCTTCGCTATCCGCCGACGCCAGCGTGGCACCTCCCGTGGCACCTGTTGGCGGCGGATGGCGAACCGGTCTCCATCGATGATGATGACCCAGGGCTGATGTGTGACCCAGTGATGATGACCCAGGGATGTGTGACCCAGTGATGATGACCCAGGGCTGCATGCGCACGGCAGCTTGTCCAGACCCGACAGTACAGTACCCGCGGGCATGTCAACGTGTCAGAGTCCTTCTGTCCCTGTCCTATGTCCGGGTAGAAAGTTTCCCAGATCTCTTTTTCCAAGCTCCACCTCGTCCCCTGATTTCAAGCACGAATGTAGCAGGGGAGCAATTAGAACGCGATGGCCGCGATCCGAGGCGAGATAGGTGCGCATGTTTGCCGGGAGAATCTTTTTCGTCTACCGCTCCGAACCACTTCGGACGATTTCGAGGAGTTTTGACCAATATGCCTTCCGATCTGTCGCTGCAACCCGCCAGATTTGTTCCAGCTGCTTCTATCTGCCTTGCGCACCCTTTCACACCTCGAATCGCCTCAATTTCGCCTGAACATCCTCGGGATATCACCAGAGAGAGGCTGTAATGATCACCGAAATCTGGTACTCTAAACCTGAGCCTCACTTTTCTAAGGCCAAATGAAAGCGTAACCGTACCGCCGAGACCGATGTCGGAATTACCGAAATCTGGTACTCGAAACTTGCCATGCATGCGCCAGCATGGTCGACTACATCAGCCAGCAACCCTCTGGCCAGCAGCGACTACATCGGTCGAGTGCAACGTAAGAGAGCCGACATAATGCAAGAGCGAGACCAAGAATCCAGATTAGCAAGCCACGCCGCAGCGCGTTCGTTCTGGCTTTCCATTTCTGATCCGCATTCCGCATGTTCTGGCCTCGCTTTCCGTTTATTCAAGTCATACTTCTGATTTGTGCTGGTTTGTTGTAAATTGCTCGAGCTGAATCACACGCACACGAAGCGCCATCCGGACCCACCACCACCATGAGTGCCACAACGGGTGAGTGATATCACAGGTTTTTATTTTCGGCTACGGGCAACAGCTTCTAGGCAGCTCCCTTCACCGGCACTTCAGCCAAACCTAACGCTAACTAGCGCACCTCGAAGCTGACGCAATCAGCGGTCCAGAACTGCTGGCTTCCTCAGGGAGCTGACTAGAAAGCCCTACCAGACCTTCCCCCCCTCCCCCCCCCCCCCCCCCCCCCCCCCCCCCCCCCCCCCCCCCACACACACACACACCTCCCCCCCCCCCCCCACCCCCAACACACACACACCCATCTACAAACACCCCACCCACCCCCCACCCCACCCCCCCACCACCACCACCCACCACCACCACACCACACACACACACACCACCATCACACACACACACACACACACACAATGTCCACCAGCCATTCATACATGTGAACATGTCACCCCCCACCCCACCCACCCACCTAAACATGTCCATCCCACACTCACCCATCCACCCACCCATCCACAAACGCACATACCCCCCCACACACCCCACCCCACCCACCCCACCCACCTCCACCCCCACACTCACATCCACCACCCACCCACATTTCCACCCTTTCCACCCACATATACAAAGCACATCCACCCACCATCCCACCTACCCACCCACCCACCCTACTCCATGAGCAACTGGCACCCTTGATAGTGAGATCATGGATATGTAATATATAATATATATATATATATATATATATATATATATATATATATATATATACATGGATATATATGGTATATAAGGAGGATCTGCATGAATGTTGGTCTCCATGGATAAATATACATTGGTATTTATATTGGTATATAAGGAGGACCTGTATGAATGAGTATGCGTATGAATGTTACAGTCTCCATGTATGTATATATACATGGATTTATACATGGTTTATAAGGAGGCCGTGTATGAATGAGAATGAGTATGAATGTTACAGTCTCCATGTATATACATGGATACATGTATGGCATATGAAGAGGACGTGTATGAATGAGTATGAATGTTACAGTCTCCATGTATATACATGGATACATGCATGGCATATGAAGAGGACGTGTATGAATGAGTATGAATGTTACAGTCTCCATGTACATACATGGATACATGTATGGCATATGAGGAGGACGTGTATGAATGAGAATGAGTATGAATGTTTGAGTCTCCATGTATATAGATGGTGATAATGAGGGTGATGATGAGGGTTATGCTGATGCTGATGATGGCTATGATGATGCTGATGAGGAGGAGGAGGAGGAGGAGGAGGAGGAGGATGGCATTTTACTGCCGCCCTTAGTGTACTGTCTCACGCAGCAGACAACTGTAGCATACAAACATGCACACAGGTACGCATGCATACAGACAGACAGACAGACAGACAGACAGACAGACAGACAGACAGACAGACAGACAGACATGCATGCATACATGTATACATGCATACATACATGCACACAGGCACACATGCACACATGCATACATACATGCACACATGCACACATGCATGCATACATGCACACATGCACACGTGCACACATGCATACATACATGTATACATGCATACATACATGCACACATGCACACATGCAAGGCTTATCTCAGGCATATCTCCATTTCCATCCGATCACAGTGCAGGTGTGTGCTGTGTGAAGGATTGAGACAGACTGGCAAGGAGGCCGCAGCTGGCAAGCCCAGCAGCCAGCCTGGCAGGGAGCTCATAGCTGGCAATCCCAGCAGCCAGCCTGGCAGGGAGGCCATAGCTGGCAAACCCAGCAGCCAGCCTGTTTGTGATCTTATATCTGGCAAGCTAAGCAGCCAGCCTGGCAGGGAGGCCATAGCTGGCTACCCCTGGACTGTAACATACATACATACATACATAGCCAAACATAGCCAAATATGGGAATGGAGGAAGAGATCAAGCACCCCACGAGTGTGGAGGAATAGCACCAAATATTAGCTAAATTTGCCAAATATGGGAGTGGAGGAAGAGCTAGAGCGTCCCACTAGTGCAGAGGATTGGAGGCGTGTGTTATTGACAGCATTAGGGTCTCAAGAGGCTGTTGACGCTTGCTTGTTCGCATGCTTGCAAGATGGGCAGCACACCAATAACACAGCCGCCAGCTTCAAACATAACATCGCCCCCAATATAGCTGCCATCACCAGCACCAGTGGTAGAGGGGGGGAAGGACAGGGTGCTAGGGGCATGGAGGGAGGAGCTTTCCCAAATGCAGGCGCTGATGCAAAGCCGTCACCAGGTGGCTTGGGATCAGCAGGCGGTGTGACAGCAGACCGAGAGACTAGTGTGAGCATTGAGGTCACACCACCCTTGGAGCCTGCTCCGAAACCCGTTCCGCCACCCACGCCCTGGTTTTTCTGGCAGGTGGTGGAAGACAAATCCTTTAAAGGACTCACGAAAGCGTACTTCAGGAAGATGTACGGTGGAATAGATACGCCGCTCAAGATGCCGCCCCTTGTGCACCTGTTCTGGAGCTTCGTGGGTAGTTGGTTTGGCATTCTGCTAATTGCGGGTATTGCAGATGTCCTGAGCGATGACACATACGACTGGTTGGTCGGCTCCCTTGGCGCCAGTGCCGTACTGCTGTTTGTACTGCCAGATGCCAAGCTCTCCTCCCCCAGAAACCTGGTCGGTGGACAGGGCCTGTCAGCCCTAGTTGGCATAATCGTGCGCCACATTTTTGGAAACCATGTTCGATGGGTGTCTGCTGCCCTCGCCATGTCTCTATCTGCTGTAGTGATGGCGGTCACCGGGACCACCCACCCGCCTGCAGGTGGCACCGCCATGATCGCATGCTGGGTGGTGGTGGCACCCTGGGAGGGCTTCCAGTACTTGGTCGCTGTCGTGTGTGGGAGTGTCCTGGCTCCTGCATAGTGGGCACGTCATCGTGAACAACTTGGCAGGGAAGCGACAGTACCCAACCTTCTGGTTCTAGAGTGAGCATGAAGTTGGCTTGGCTTGGTCGCACTCATCGTGAACAACTTGGCAGGGAAGCCACAGTACCCAACCTTCTGGTTCTAGAGTGAGCATGAAGTTGGCTTGGCTTGGTTGATTCTTGTCTAGGGTCAACTATGACCTGTCTAGGACACTAGAGTGAGCATGAAGTTGGCTTGGCTTGGTTGATTTTTGTCTAGGGTCAACTATGACCTGTCTATGATACTAGAGTGAGCATGAAGTTGGCTTGGCTTGGTTGATTTTTGTCTAGGGTCGACTATGACCTGTCTAGGACACTAGAGTGAGCATGAAGTTGGCTTGGCTTGGTTGATGTTTGTCTAGGGTCAACTGTGATCTGCCTATGACACTGACAAGTCCTAAGCGCAAGCAAACGACAACGGAAAAGGCGCTTTAACTGACCGGCAGGGCAGGGGCGAAAGGGTATGGGGGCTGGAGATTCGAAGAAGGGCGAGGTAAATTTGCTAGTTAGGCCACCCGAGGATGATTAACGCCTAGGTGGGGCGTGAGGTGTTAAGGGAGCCCGTCGTACGCGGGTGGGGAGCGGTCATCCTACCTCAAACTGGACAAGCTACCATACGCGCTTGGTTGACGACGACCTGCAACGCCAAGAGCGACCGAAGGGGGAGTCGAACCCCCACTCTTCATTCTTTAGCGATCTGGGTCTACCACTAGACCCATTGTAATCGCTACAGAGGCTTAGCCACCCGAGGCATTCCATAGCAGAATAGCTACGAATTGAACATTTTTTGCAAAGGATCTCCTGGCTGTTGTGATGCTAGAGTCGAGGACCCCTAAACCTTCAATACAACTTAAATAAAATAAGATAAAAAAAATAAACTTAAATAAAACTGAAATAAAACTGAAACCCGTGCAGCAACCACCTGAAGTTCAAGCACCCTTAAAACCATGTCAGCCACCATCCTGGAGACTGAGGAGCGCCTTAACCCCTAAAGCCCATGCAGCCAACCATCCTGATAAGCTTTAGTCATGCACATGCCAACAATGAGTCAAAGAGGCAAGCGAATGCTGTCTCTTGGTGCATTCCTAGTGCGTCCAACTTTGTCTGAGAAGAGGGTTTCAAAGCTTTCCAGATGATACCATGATCGGAGTGCACATGCCAACAATGAACAATTTGTTACATCCGTGTAATACCGTTACTCACAGGACGTGAAGTTAAGGACACCATAACGTAAGTCGGGCTGCTGTAGTCATACGTGAATAACGTTTTGGTCTGCACATGCTCAACAATGAACAATTTGAGGGGCGGGGGGGGGGGGGGGGGGGGGGGAGGAATCTACACTCTAGAGACAGAAGGTTGGGTACTGTGTCTTCCCTGCCAAGTTGTTCAGATGAGTGCCACTATGAGGAGCAGGACACTCCACACACGACAGCGACCAAGTACTTGAAGCCCCTCCAGGTGCCACACACCACACCCAGCATCGCGATCATGGCGGTGCACCTGCAGGCGGTGGGTGGTCCCTGACCGCATCACATACAGCGATAGCTTTGGTCATGCACATGCCAACAATGAGCAATTTGAGGGGGGGGGGGGGGGGGGATGGAACAGGGTGGACAGTTGGGGGGGAAACAGGGGGCCTGGGCGACATGGGGACAGTGGTGGGCCTGGGCAGTGGTGCCAACAATGAGCAATTTGAAGGGGGGGGGGGGGGGGGGGGGGGGGGACGGTGGTGTGGACAGTGGTGGCCTGGCAGTGGTGGCAACAATGAGCAATTTGAGGGGGGGGGGGGGGGAGGGGGGGGGGGGGGGTGGGGGGGGGTGGGGGGGGGGGGGGAGGACAGTGTGTGGACAGTGAGGGGAAACAGTGGTGGGCCTGGGGGCAGTGGTGGACAGTGGTGGCCTGGGAAGTGGTGCCAACAATGAGCAATTTTGGAAGGGGGGGGAGGGGGGGGGGGGAATCGGTGCGGAGGAATGCGGTTCAAACAGCGGTCAAAACAGACAGACTGGCAGGCAAGCATAGACGCAGACAGCAGGGTAATTCAAAGCGCGCGCTTTTGCGCTTTTGACCGCCCTCTGCGCTTTAAGCGCAGTTTTTTTTGGCAACCTCTTGTGGGGGCGGCAAGCAATTTTTGCGCTTTTTTTGCACCACAAAGCGCAGTTTTTTTTGTCTTATCAAGTGCCGCTTACAGCGCTGGACCAACCCTGGCAATTTGAAGTACCCCTGGCAGACAGACACGGTCGGCCCAGTAGGGTTTCGTTGAACTGTAGGCTTCAGCCCTGGGACCCCGAGCGGGTGCTAATGCCGAACAAGCAAGTTATATGCAGCGACGCATGGCGACTTCTTAAAAATGGCGGAGCAGTGATCGGGACGGAGCATCAGGTGGCAATAAGAAGCAAAAAAAAAATGTTAGTTGCAGGGTTTTTCTTAGGGTGCAATTCAGCGGAAAAGTGCGACTTTCCGTTTTAGGCCTGGTGCGATGTTCAGGTCGTTTTTGGCCCTTGCTCATCGCCACCCCAAATCTCTAGTTTGACGATAAGGCCCTGGCGTGAAAAATCGCACCGTGCATCTCTTAGTTTCGCGTCTGCCTCCAGCCGTAGTAACATCGCACTATGGACGGAGCATCAGGTGGCAACGGAAGCAAGTTAGTTGTAGTCAAGAAGACCGTTGGCTGACGTTCGGGCCTTTCATCCACGGTTCAGAACGGTCGGTCGGACGGACACGCGACAAATGGTAAACCTGGCGGGCTCCCGTCCCCTTGAAGAGGGGCTCCGCCAAAGATATGATTGGATTAGAGGACCTTCTCCACTTTTTTCCAATTAATTGATTTAAGTTTCAAAGATCCCACACCATCCATGTTAATTTGTTGGTCCAGAGGATTTATCTTTCAAGCCGAAGATACAACATAAGCAGGCTCAACTAACAGACACCTCCTTGCTCCAACAGTCTTTGCGTTCCCTAGCTATATAGAGACATCAAGGGGCAACAAATCCTCATCATTTCATGCGCTTCCTATTTAAGATTGGCGCAAGTCCCTTTGGATTATTTGGCTACCCCTGCGGCTGGATGTAAAAAATACACAAACGAGCGTGCTGCACCAGGGTAATTCAAAGCGCGCGCTTATTGAGCGCTGACTTTTTACCCCCTCTGCGCTTCAGCGCAGTTTATGGCAACTCCCGTGTGGGGCGCAGGCAAGCATTTTTGCTTTTGCACTACAAAGCGCAGTTTATTTTTCTCAAGCCCTAAAGCCGCTGGCCGATTTGGCAATTTGATAGTACCCTGGTAGTACCGTACTCAATGGTGCAGTTTATTTTGTTTAAGTTGTGAAATTGGGTATCTCACCCCAGCAAGGTGCGGTCTCCCGAGTCCCGACATTATCCTAGCGACACGAGGATTCAGTTTGAATGAGCTTTGCCATTCCTACAAACGAGTAGGTGTTGATATGACTGTTGTCTGCTGCATAAGTCGCGTACAGCTATGTCAGCAGACGTCTTAATCGAAATTTCTTATTCTGAATAACCGGACCGGCATTATCATTATGATGTTTGACCAAAGGCGAGTATGATAGCCATATATAGCATACAAAATATAGTATATATGAGATTGTATATAAATGTAAGTTTGGCCTAGTCTGACTGCCGGCACTCAATGATATCATTTTATTTTAGTTGTGAAAAGGACTGGTTTCACCCAGGGGTATCTCTGATAAGTGAGAACCAGATAATTTGAAATCATATGATCCGGCAGAATCTACAGTTAAGTTATCCATTTTAACAAAAGAACAGATCAGTTGTATGATGTTAGATATCCACACTGCCTTTGGTCAATATCACAAAGGCGTCAAGGTGGCATCCTAGAATCGTGTATCCTAGTATGGATATTTGAATGCATCCGGTTCGATATTTTAGTTGGCAACTACCATATACTATCGCAGTACATACATCGCGTTACGATACGATAATCTGTTACCTGAATCGACGAAAAAACAAAAATAACTAAAGGCACTTTAAATGAGACGGAAATCAAGGCAAAGTATCAACATACAATGTTTGGGGTCCCATGTGAACACAGAAAGAAGAGGGGGGGATAGAGCCACACATCTCGTTCAATTAAGACACTGTCAAATGGTGGTCCAAAAACCTGAGATGAAATGCAATGTTCGAGTGTCCTTTTATAATATACCGCTCCGCTACAGAAGCTGTTAACAGATATTTAGAGCAGTCCAGAGGAACGACTTAACCGTATGGAATGTGGAATCGCGCTTCCACATCAGAACCTTTATGGAAGAAATAAGCATAAACTTCTGGATCCCCACCGACATTTCTAAGTTGGTAGAAACAAGACAAAGCCGCTGGACGCTTATGCATCCGAATTTTTACCCTTTTTTTCTTTCTTTTACTCTCATTTGTTCTCTTACCGTCCGCCACTGAGTGGTTGAGATCGGCGGCCCTAGGGCTTAATACCTACGCACCAAAGTGGTTGGAGCTGGTTTTTTTCCTCGACAAACACCCCTTGATGTAATGGGTTTTTGCTTTGGGTGCTTTTCTTTTGCTTAAAGCACAGAGTCTCATACACCGCCGCGGTCAGTAGAACTTAACATGGTAAATTAATTAATTAATGTAATGTATGTAATAATGAATGTAAATGTTGTATTAATGTCTGTCCTCCCCCCCACACACATCCTTACACAAAAAAGAAATGCACACACACACACAAAAAAAAACTGACAACAACGTGAGGGCGGCGGTTCGATTCTCACCCGGAGCACTGGGCTTGGGCCATGGAATTCAAATTCCCCCTTTATAGCCTTTTGTCGTAGTGATAGATTGTAAGATATAAGTCATTAGGAGAAACTATCTCTGTAAATTTACAACCAACTTGGGTATGTCTGGTAATCGGCTTGTTATTTTGTTACCGCACCGCTGGTAATCATCGTTGCCCTCACCGGGGCATGCATTATTATTTACCCATTGTGAATACCAGGCGCACCGATGCTATTTTGGCATCTAGGTCTAGATGCCAATATAGCATCGGTGCGCCTGTAAGTTCACAATCTAATACCTCGGCATTCATCAGATCACCCAGAGTAAAACAACCAACTTACAACCAACTTGGGTATTTCATCCCAGAGTAAAAACAACCAACTTTACAAACCAAACTTGGGTATATTCATCAGATCACCTCACTTGGAGTAAAACAAGCTCAATACGTAATGCCTAAAAAACCTGCGATGCTGGCAGGCTGCCCCCCCCCCCCCCCTCCCCCCCCCCCCCCCCCGCCCCGTCCCCCGTCCCGTCCCATTAAATATAAACACATTTTCGTACCATAGAAGGATTGTTTTTACATATGGCGCCTACAATAGTGTCCTCGGATTTGCATTGCCTAGATGCGTGATAGCCTACAAATAGCCCACCAAAATCAAGTTCTGACCCTCCCCCCCCCCCCCCCCCCCCCCCAAGTGTCCAAGTATCTAAGAGTCACCCTTTCTCCCTGGAGGCGCCAGAAAAAGACATAAAACAAAAACAGAAAGTTGGGGGGGTGGGGGGGTTGGGCTGGGATGGCTGGGCGGGGGGGGGGGGGGGGGGGGGGGATGGGCCAAAGGGGTGCGGGGGGGTCCAATAGGACTACCCTTGCCAGGCCTACTCATGGGTGATCTCAGAATTTCAAGTGGGCGGTGGGGAGAGGGTGGGTGGGGGATTTGGTTGGTTGTTTGCGGTTGCTTTTGTGTTTGTTGTTTGTCGGAGGGTGGGTTGGTTTTGTTGTTGGTTGGTTGGTTGGTGTGCGTTGGGTTGGTGGTGGTTGGTTGGTTGTTGGTTGGTTTGTTGTTGTTGTTGGTTGGTTGTTGGTTGTTGGGGTTTGTGTTGTGCGTTGGTTGGTTGGTCTCTTGTTTTGGTTGTTGGTTGTGGTTGGTTGGTTGGTTTGGTTGGCTGGTTGTTCGTTGTTGGGTGGTTGGTTGTTGGTTCGGTTGTTTGGGGTTGGTGGTTGGTTGGTTGGTTGTGGTGGACGGTTTTTGCGTTGGCTTTGGTTGTTGTTGGTCTTTGGTGGTGGTTGCCTCCTCTTATTGGTTGGATTGGTGTGTTTGTTGTTGTTGCTTGGTTGCGTTGGTTGGTTTGGTTTGGTTGGTTGTTGTTGGTTGGTTGGTTGGTTGGTTGGTTGGTGTGGGTTGGTTGTTGAGTTGTTGTGGTTGGTTGGTGTATGTTCGTTGGTTTGGTTGGTTGGTTGTTGAGTGTTGGTTGGTGGTGGTGTTGGTTGGTGCGTGGTTGGGTTGTTGGTTGGTTCGGTTGTTGGTTGGTTGGTTGGTTGGTTGGTTTGGTTGTTGGTTGTTGGTTCTTGGCTTGGTTGTTGGTTGGTTGTTGGTTGCGTTGGGGTTGGTTGCGTTGGTTAGGGTTGGGGTTAGAGTTGGTTGGTCTGGTTGGTTGTTGGTTGGTTGGTTGATCTGGTTGGTTGGTTGGTTGGTTGGTTGGTTGGTATGCGTTGGGTTGGTTTGGGTGGTTGGTTGGCTTGGTTGGTTCGTTGGTCGCGATTGGTTGGTTGGTTGGTCGGTGGTTGGTTTGGTTTGTGGTTGGTTGGTGGTTGGTTGGTTGGTTTGGTGGCGTAAGGTAGGGTCTTCGCCTCAAGAGAACAGTTTAACTAAGTACTTGACGAACGCAGACCTTCGATGACTATTGCTAGCTCCGGCTTACGCTGTGGTGTCCTTCACTTCACGTTCTGAGAGTGACTGCATTACTCGGATGTAACAATTTCAATTTCAATGACGTACCCAGATATCCTGTCGGTCTGAAAGCGGCTGATGATGCCCTTGCATTGAGATCAGGGTACTTCCCCTGTAGTACGGCGCACATGGCATAATTGCCACGGTGCCTACATCGGCGGTGATCCCTTTCAATGTGGTGGTACTACGGTGACTGTAGCTAGCTCCGGCTTACGCTATGGTGTCCTTAACTTCACGTCCTGTGAGTAACTGTATTACACGGATGTACACAATTTTCAATTCAATTATTTGAGGTTACTCCAGTACACCCTCGATAAGTAATTCGTATACTCGCATACCCAACCTGGGACAGCCCCTACCGTATTTCACATCCTGCCTTGGGATCCGCTCCCGAAACACCTCGCCGTGGGACCCCAGCCTAGTGATCTCTCCTGAACCAAGCCCTGCCTGGGACCCCCAAAACACCCAGAACATCCTCTGGTATGTATGTAACAGTCCAGGGGTAGGCCAAATAGGCTATAGGAACTTACCCACTACCCACTTGCCTAGCCGTGATAGGAAGAGCTTAAAAAGAAAACGCATTGATAAACTAAACCTCAAACAATCGTTTTACCGAAGGTGGCTCTATGTTCGTGCTACAGTGATTAATTAAATTCTACATATATAATTTTAAATCACATCATCTTCATCTGGGATCATAATTTAATTGTGCATTATTATGCATATTTTAAATAATTTGTATCAAGTATTTCCATCCCTCAAAGGAATCAGAATTCTTGACCAGCTTCATGCTTGAGTTTTGATCCACCAATTCAGTCCATGTCTAAAACTATCCTAGCCTCAGCCGTAAAACGGGCATTATAATATGACATGCATTTCATCTTCATACCACGTCTTCTAAACCCAACCACCAACGCACCAATGTCACCATATCACCGGCCAACCACAATCCAGCATATAATCAGGGCAAACACTCTTACCATCCACCAATTTATATATCGCCACCAATCTCATATCACCGCCAACCGCCAACCACCAATCCACCACTTATTTGTCACAACCACCAACCACCAGATCCACCATATCACCGCCGAACCACCAATCCACCCATATCACTCGCCAACCGCTAACCACGCATCAAACCATATCCACCGCCACCGCCAATCCAACCACCAATCACCAATCCACCATATCACACTGTATTTTTCGCCAAGCACCACCAATCCAACCATATACCGCCAACCACAAACCCACCAATCCAACCGCCAACCACCAATCCACACTTCACCGCCACCGCCAACCTTTTGCCAACCACCAACCACCAATCCACCATATCACCGCCAACCACCAATCAACGCCAACCGCCAACCCCAATCCACCATATCATGCCCAACCCAACCATATCATTAAACCCGCCAACCCACCATCACCGCACCGCTACCAAACCTAATCCATCATATCACCGCCACCACCAATCCACCAAACACGCTACCACCCAATCCACCATATCTCAGCATCTGCAAATTCGGCCAGAACGAGAGGTACTCCTTCCTGATTCAACATTTAAGTTGTGAGCTCGAAGACGTAGTCTTGCTATGCAGACCTATATTAATATCATCCCTATTATTGACTACGTTAGTGTATGTTGAACTATGGTTTCTATTCTCTGCCATCATCCATACGTGATAGTTTTAACACCGATGATGTGATAAATACCAACGGATAGAACCTCAACCTCACGCCAGGGTAATTCAACAGCGCGCGCGCTATTTTGCGCTTAAGAGCGCCTGATTTTTGACCCCCTCAGCACTTCAAGCGCAGTTTTTGTAACCCCCTGTTTGTGGGCAGCAAGCAATTTTTGGCGCTTTTGCACTACAAAGCGCAGTTTTTTTTGTTTGCAAGTGCGCTGAAAGCGCTGTCCAATTTGGTCCATTTGAAGGACCCTGCCTCACGCCCTCGTAATAAGGCATACTATTTTATTTATCATCGTCACTTAATGGCTACGGGGCATTGCAGGGACTACCGGTATAGAAGTAAATATTACAAGTAGTTATATCAGTTGCCCTAGCGCCCAGGGCAGCAGAAACACCCCCGCCCCTCAAAAGACGACTCGTAAACAATTGCACGGGGCTCGAACACGGTGTCTGGACCATAACCCCCCCCCCCCCGACACACACAGACCACCACTCCCACCCACCCACACCACACAAAAAGGTGGCCAATGAGGCACACATCTATGTTAACTTCAAGCATATGCTTTAGTTTCGCGGTCAACACAACGCCATGTTAGCACTGTCACAGGTAAAGTAGCAGCCCATTCTCTTACCTGCCTAAGACGAGGCTCCCTTAATACCACGCCCATCAGACGTCATCATTCCTTTTTCAAGTAGACTTCTTCAGTTCGGCCTTCCTTTGCCTGTTCAGCTTCTTCCTCCACGGTTTGGGGACGTTCACCTCTTCGCCACCTTGGGATCCAGCCAGCGGGGCTTCTGAGGAATGGGAGCGCGTGTGTTGGTGTGTGTGTGTTGTGTGTGCGTGTTTATGTGGGTGTTGTGTGTCAGGCTGTGTAGCTGTGTGTGTGTGTGTGGTGTGTGTGTGTGTGTGTGTGTGTGTGGTTGCGTGTGTGTGTGTTGTGTGTGTTGTGTGCGTGTGTGTTGTGTTGTGTCGTGTTTGTAGTGGGTGTGTTGTTGTGTGTGTGTGCGTGTTGTGTTGTGTGTGTTTGTGTTTGTGTGCTGTGTGTGCTGTGTGTTTGTGTGTCGTGTGTGGGTGTGCGTATCGTTGTGTGTGTGCCTTTGCGCAGTGTGCGTGTGTGTGTGTGTGTGTGTGTGTGGTGTCGTGTGTGGGGGCTTGTGGGAGTGTGTGTGTAGAATTAGGTTGGATGTGGGAACGGATGGGGGCAGGGACAAGCGGACTTAGGGACGGGACAAGGACAGGGACGGGGACAAGAATAGGGTGATGTAGTATGTGTAGTGAACGGCAACTAATATAATAATAATAAGTTTGTAGGACTTTAACAATGTTTAATGTAATGTAATGTAATGTAAGTGTCTGAACAACTAATATTAAGGGCGCCTGGAGGCGCGTCCTGAATTGAATGAAATGATTCGAATCCTTTATTCAATGTATTTTAAATGATGTTAATTTAATTGTATTCGATGTTGTGTTATTTTAATTCGAGTTATTCCTTTCAATTTAATTTAATTAACGTGATTTGAATGCATGCAATTGCTTCATATTTTATCAATTCGAATAGGAATAAATTAAATTAAATTTAATTTGATGTAATTGAATTTCATTGAATCGATGGATGCTGCAGCTTTGTTGGCTATAAAGTGACGAAAATGAGAGTTTTTGAAGGATTGTTGGATTGGTTGTTGGATTGGTTGGATTGGTTGTTGTTTGTTGATTGGCTTTGTTGGATTGGTTGTTGGATTGGTTGTTGGATTTTAAGCAGTACTAAAAGTTCCTGCAATGCATATTTGTAGATTGGCTTTACTTTTTAGAATTTGACACAAGAAAAATAAGACCAATCGGGAGTCTGGTTGATTTATGAATTTTTACAAGGTTTTTCACGTTTTGGCCCAGCCCAGACGTGAACGGTACGTCCCGTCCTAAGCGACTGAACGGTTTTTGGCCAGCGGCAGCATTGAACGTTCCTGTAATGTATTGCAATGCATATATGTGGATTGGCTTTATTTTTAAGAATTTAGATACAAGACCCCACCTCCACCCTCCAGCCCGCGTCGCGCACCCGATTACCCAAATCTCAATCCCCCTACTCACAATCTCCCTCATCATGTCCAGCTCTCCCACCAGCCCTGCATCGAGCACACACCCAACTTTCTCACCCCCCTATCCCCCACATCCACACCACCAACCCAAATCTCACTCCCACCCCACCCCACACCCACACCACACACGTCAAATCTTCACTCCCACTCCCACACCCCACACCACCACACACCAACCTTCACCCTACCCCCACATCCACACCACCCCCGCATCCACACCACACACACCACCCCAAATCTTCACTCCCCACTCCACACCACCCACACCCCAATCTTCACTCCACCCCCACACCCCCACCCCCCATCTCAATCTTCAACCCATATCTGCACCCCCACCCCCACCACCCCCACACCACCACCCACAGAGTCCCAATCTTCACTCCCACCCCACACCCCCAATACCCAAATCTTCACACCCCACACCCCACCCCCACCCACCACACCCCAAATCTTCACCTCACCCACACCCCACCTCCACACCCCCTTCACTCCCACCCCACCCCACCCCCACACCCCAAACCCCACCCCACCCACAGCACCCCACCCCTTCACACCAAACCCATACCCACCCCCCACGCGCGCCCCACCCACACCCCAAATCTCTCCACCCACCCCACACCCAAATTTTTCACCCCACCCCCACACCAAATCTTCACTCCCACCCCCACCCCCACCCCACCACTCCCAATCTTCAACCCACCACGCTAACCCACACCACCACACTCGCCATCTTCACTCCACCCGCACACACACCCCCACAAAAATCTTTCACTAACCTCAGTACCCACCCCCACACCCAAATTTTCTGACCCCACCCCACACCCCAAATCTTCACTCCCACCCCCACCCCCACCCCCCCACACCCCGCCATCTTCATCAACCACCACCCACGAAATCCTCTAATTTCACTCCCACCACACGATCTTCAACCACGCCCACCCCACCACCACAACCCACCCCTTCACTCCCCACCCCACGCACAACCAAGCTCCAGCCACCCCCACATGCCCCCCCACCCCCCCCACACACACCCCAACCCCCAAATCTTTCACTCCCAACATCCCCCACCACACCCCCCCACCCCCCAACCCCAAAATCTCACCCCACTTCCAATCCACCCGCCCACCAACACCACAGACAAATCTCCACCCCCACGCCCACCCCACACCCAAATCTTCACTTCACCCCCACAACCCCACCTCAATTTTCACCCCCAAATCCCGCCCAATCTTCACCACCACCGCACACCCCAAGCTCCACCCCCACACCCCAAATCTATTCACCCCCACCCCACCCAACACACTCACCCCAATCTTCACTTCCCACCCACACCACCACACCCCAAATCTTCACTGCGCCACCACCCAACCTCCCACCCGAACACCACACCCCAAATCCACCCCCACCCCCACTTCACTCACCCCCCACACCCACCCCACTCCCACCCACACACACACCCCAAATCTTCACTACACCCCCACACCCACCAACCGACCACACCCCCACTCCCACCCCCACACACCACACCCCAAATCTCCCACCCCACTTCCACGCAAACCCACCCACCGCCCCACCTCAAATCTTCACCCCAGCCCCACCCAAATCTTCACTCCCGTCGCCCAAATCTTCATCCCACCCCCACCCCCCCACCCCAAATCTTCACTTCCCAACCCACACCCACACCACCACACCCTAATCTGCACTCCCACCCCACCCCACAGCCACCCTCAAACTTCAACCCTCTAGCCTGCATGGTGTAAATTCCCAACCTTCACCCCACACACCATCTCCCTCATCATATCAGCATCAACCCTCACCTCACCCCCACATACTCAAATTCCCACCCCCCCCCCCCCCCCCCCACACACACACACAACCACACACACACATCCCTTCAACCTTCACCCCAAAATCCTCGATCACCTCCCCTACTCACAATCTCTCTCATCAATCATCCTGGCAGCCTGCATCGAGCACTAGCACCCTATCCCCCCCCCCCGCCCCCCCCCCCCCCACCCCCCCCCCCCCAACCTCAACCCCCAACCACAACACCCACCTTCAACCTTCACACCCACATCCTCAATCAACCTCCCCCTACTCACAATCTTCCTCATCATATCCATCCTGCATCCAGCCTGCAGTCGAGCACACCTCAATCCCCCCCCCCCCCAACAACACCCCCAACCACACCCCCACATCACCTTCAACCTTCACCCCCACATCCACACACCCACCCACCTAACACTTCAAACCCCACTAGCCTGCATCCGTGTAAATTCCCAAAACTTCACCCCACTCACAATCTCCCTCATCATGTCCCAGCTCCTCCACCAGCCTGCATCGAGCACCCCCCAAACCTTCACCCCACACCCACATCCACCCGCCACCACCCAACCTTCACCCCCACACCCCCAAATCCTCAATCACCCCTCCACTCACAATCTCCCTCATCATATGCATCCTGCATCAGCCTGCATCGAGCAAACCCCTAACCTCCCCCCCCCCCCCCCCCCCTGCATCCACCCTATTACCCCAAATACTCAATCCTCCTACTCACAATCTCCCTCAACATATCCAGCTCCACCACCAGCCTGCATCGAGCACACACCCAACCTCCACCCCCACATCCACCCTCCACCCCCACCCTCGCATCCACCCTATTTAACCCAAATCCTCAATCCCCCTTCTCACAATCTCCCTCATCATGCCCAGCTCCTCCACCAGCCTGCATCCAGCACACACCCAACTTCACCCTACCCCCACATCCACCCTCCACCTTTACCCCCACCCCCACATTCACCCCACCCTCAACCTTCACCCCCACCCCACATCCACCCCCACCCTCAGCCTTCACCCCACCCCCACATCCATCCCCACCCTCAACTTCACCCCCACCCCCACATCCACCCCCACATCCACACTCAACCTTCACCCCCACCCCCACATCCACCCCACCCTCAATCCTTCACCCCCACCCCACCCCCCCCCCACCCCCCACATCCCCCTCAACCTTCACCCCACCCCCACCCCACATCCACCCCCACCCTCAACCTTCACCCCCACCCCCACCTCAACCTTCACCCCCACCCCCACCCCCACATCCACCCCCACATCCACCCTCAACCTTCACCCCACCCTCTACCTTCACCCCACCTCCACCCCCACATCCACCCCCACCCTCAACCTTCACCCCCACCCCCACCCCCACATCCACCCCCACCTCAACCTTCACCCCCACCGCCACCCTTAGCCTCCACCCCACCCCCACCCTTGCCTCCACCCCCACCCCCACCCCCACATCCACCCCCCACCCCCAACCTTAGCCTCCACCCCACACCCTCTTCACCCCACCCTCAACCTTTCACCCCCACCCTCACCTTCACCCACCCCCACATCCACCCCCACCCTCAACCTTCACCCCCACCCCCAACCCCACATCCACCCCCACCCTCAACCTTCACCCCCACCCCACCCCCACCCCACCCCCACATCCACCCCCACCCTCAACCTTCACCCCACCACATCCACCCCACCCCACCCTCAACCTTAACCCCACCCCACCCCCACATCCACCCCACCCTCAACCTTCACCCCCCCCAACATCCCACCCCCACCCTCAACCTTCACCCTCAACCTTCACCCCCACCCCCACCCTTAGCCTCCACCCCACCCCCACATCCACCCCCCCACCCTCAACTTCACCCCCTCAACCTTCACCCCCACCCCCACCCCACCCTTAGCCTCCACCCCCACCGCCCACATCCACCCCCACCCTCAACCTTCACCCCACATCCACCCCACCCTTAGCCTCCACCCCACCCCCCACCCACATCCACCCCCACCCTCAACCTTCACCACCCCACCCCCACATCCACCCCACCCTCAACCTTCACCCCCCACCCCCACCCGCTCCACCCCCACCCTCAACCTTCACCCCACCCCCAACCCCACATCCACCCCACCCTCAACGTCACCTCCCACCTTAGCCTCCACCCTCACCCCCAACCCCACATCCACCCACCCTCAACTTTCACCCCCCCCCCAACCCACATCCACCCCCACCCTCAACCTTCACCCCACGCTTAGCTCCACCCTCACCCCAACCCCACATCCACCCCCACCCTCAACCTTCACCCCCACCCCCACCCACATCCACCCCCACCCTCACCTCACCCCCACCCCCACCCTTAGCCTCCACCCCACCCTAACCTTCACCCCACCCAACCCCACATCCACGCCCCACCAACCGTCACCCCCACCCTTAGCCCACCACACATCCACCCCACCTCTCAAACCTTCACCCTCCACCCTCAACCCCCCCAACCCCACATCCACCCCTTCACCCTCAACCCTTTCACCCCCACCCCAACCCCACATCCACCCCCACCCATCAACCTTTCACCCCCACCCTTAGCCTCCCACCCCACCCTCACCCCCACCCCCCACACCACACCACCCACGCCTCAACGCACCCCCACGCAGACCTTCCACCCCACACCCAACCCCCACCCACATCCACCCCCACCCTCAACCTTCACCCCCCCCACCCCACATCCCCACCCCCACCGTCCCCCACCTCAACCTCACCACCCACCACTTCCACCCCCACCCTTCACCCTTACCTTTCATCCACCCCCCTCAACCTTCACCCCACCACCCACCCCCACACCCACCCCCACCCTCAACCTTCACCCCCACCACCCCACCCACACCTTCCCCCCCACCCCACTATCCACCACCCTCACCCTTACCCCTACATCCACCCCCACCCTCAACCTCACGCCCTACCCCCACATCCACCCCACCTCAACGCTTCACCCCCACCCTCAACTTCACCCCCACATTCACCCCACCCTTAGCATGACGCACCCCACCGTGGCCCACATCCACCCCCATGACACATCAGCCTTCACCCACCCCACATCCACCCCCACATACCCCAACCCCCCACTCACAATCTCCCTCATCATGTCAGCTCTTCCACCAGCCGGCATCGAGCACACAACCAACCTTCACCCCAGCCCGCATCCACCCCACATACCCCAACCCCCCACTCACAATCTCCCTCATCATGTCCAGCTCTTCCACCAGCCGGCATCGAGCGGCCCCTTGGAATTTCTTCTGCCACCAGCCCATGGTGCCCTCTGAGTGATCACCCAGTTGGACAAACCACACACAGCCGAACTTGGATGCAAATATCTGCGCAG